>JAINUV010001123.1:0-104771 GCA_020205505.1 Panax japonicus
GTTACTTTTTAAAAGTAACAATATAATACAAATTTAAATAGTTCTTTAATATGAATAACGAAATAACAAACTGACTTCACATTTAAATTTATAAATATCTTGGTGTTAATATTACTGCTTGCTTTACTTTAATTACCCACGTAAGCCATTTAATTATCTTAATAATTAAAATTTGAATATTTGCATTATATTAAGATAACTCTTTAACACCAAGTATTTTAGTTAAGTTATAAATTTAACAGGATATTTAGTCAATTCAGTAGACTATATTAATTAAGCAAACTGAATTAATCAATATAGTAGCTTGAATTTAATAGCTTGATTTAAAGTTAAAAAATTTGTCATAGATTGCTCCTACACTTATTCAACCCCCCCTTCTAAGTGTGCCTAGTTAAATTTCAGAAAGCGAGAAAAATAACCTATTTATAAAAAATAATGGCAAAATAACGACATTTGATGCCACCATCCCAACTGGACTTGGCTTTACTGCACGACAAAATCGAGCTAGGTGACCTTTTTTTCCACAATTGTAACACGTTTGGACTGCTGCGTACAGTTTGGACTGATGTGTCCCTCCCCTTCGCATTTGAAGCTTACGTTCTTCTTCTTTAACAACGAGTGTTAGTGCTGACATCTTTCCATCATTGTTGAATCTCCTCTTCTTGAAATGTCTGTAGGGTTTTGACACAGAAACGCACAGCGAAAATAGAAGAATTTAAACCAAATTCGAAACCCTAAACAGGATCCATGTGAAAAACAGTTAATTCAGTGGTTAGAAATTATACCGATTAAGAAAGCGATTAAACGATGCGGTCGAATCTACAACGCCTTTCGAATGAACTGCGTCTCTACGGTATCCACACGAACGCTCCACGAATCATCCTACGATCTACAGAAGAAGGAATCGCGGTACTAGCCACCAAGGATGAGGATTTTCGAAACTGTTTTCTCTAGTCCCTCTCTAAGAGCGGCTAGGGTTTTTTGTTTTTGATTATTGTTTTAACTGGCTGCTATATATCATATATATAGTAGTTAAAAAGTATTAATCAAAACCCAATTTCATAAAATCCGAATATATATATATATATATATATATATATCTTAATTAAGTCTTACTTAATTAATATACATATATACAAATTATCCTTTTAATTTAAATTCGTGATTTAAATACTATTAATCATATTAATATATTTAAATCCTTAAAATTTAAACTAATTCCCTTTTAAATTATGTTCTATGTGTGTGACCCTATAGGTTATTATTACGTTGACAATAATTTTAAAATCATATTATAAAATTATAAACAGTGAGCGGCATCTAGTAATGCATCACTGCTACCCAAGTAATAATAAGATCGATGATTCGATGCAACCTTTTCCGTGACCAATGTTTCAATGTAATTTAATCCTTTTAAACTTAATATCCTAGATTAAACTCGAGTCATGGAATGTGTCATACTCTTCATAATTTAATCTGAGTTTTCTTGATTAATGAGTAGACTATATGAAACAAATCACTATTTGAGCATAACCATGCATTTCATAGTCCTACTCAATTAAGAAGCCTATGGATATCACCCATAATATATAGGATGGTTAAATTCCATCTAGATCACTCATATTTCTCACACGATTCATGATGAACCCAATAATCACCTTTATAGTCCACCCTATTAATGGTGACATTTGATGATATCAAAGTACATAAATTCTCGTGTAGTAATATAACGATTTCAGTTCGGAGGACCATTACATCATTGTCACTATGAGAATTGCTAATGACACTTCGCATAATGCTCCATATAGAATTCTCATGGTGGGTCTGTCCAGTACATCGTTTTCTAACATGTACCTATGCATTGACTAAATATTTTATATTTATGACCAATGAGATTTGGTCATCGGTCAATCCACATACTAGTCTCAATGCATCATTGTTGTCCCATCAATAATGATACTCGACTAGGGACATTTAAGAACAATGATACTAATTGTAATTATAATCTCATGTTCAAGTCACATACTTGAAACTATATAATTTGTATCACTATTCTAAGGAATTTTATTATGTTAACAATTATATTACCCAGTAAATAAAACCATAATAAAATTATTTATTTATTCAATCAAATATATTATCAAAACGTTAAGCAATTATATCAAATAATTGGCCTCTAGGGCATAAACTCTAACAATGTCCACTTTTATTATCTTGGCCATGATTATCACTGAAGTGGTTACTATTTTTGGCATGTTTATTCCCTCCACGTTTGTTGTCACCGCTTCGATAACTGCTACAACTGGTATTATCGACTTGCCGGCTGCTCTCTCTTGGTTGGGTTGACTCATTATCACGCTCCAATAACTGAGCCCTGTTTACAACATCTGAATACAAACACAATTTGTGAGAAATGAGGTATTGACGTATCTCGGGTTTCAAACCTCGCAGAAACATCCGCGTCATACGCTCCTCATTATCTACCAAATGAGATCCTAGCCAGGATAACTCCGCAAACTTGGCCTCGTACTGTGACACGGTCATATTGTTTTGCTCCAGCTTGATGAACTCTACTTCCTTCACATGACAAATACTTTCGGGAAAATACTTGTCGTTAAACATTTCTTGGAACTTCTCCCAAGACATCTTCAGTGTGACATGCTGGGTACGTTTTACAGATTCCCACCAATGATATGCCTCTCCTCGCAACATGAAGGTGGCAAAGGAACCTTTTGCTCTTCGGAGCATCCCAAGACATCAAATATCTTGGTGATATGATTTATCCACGTCTTTACCTTAAGTGGTTTTGGCTTTGTCGAAAATCTTCAGTGGTTTTAGCTCCTTAAATTGTTTAGCGGTGATCGTCCGAGAGTTGCCAGTGTTTCCACCTGCATTTTGAAAATGAGTCTCTCTTGCCTGATGTTGCACGAATTGCAGAAAGCTCCTAAAAATTTCGTCGTTCATCATTTGGTCGGTGTTGTTTACCTGAGGATTATTTCCTTCCTGATGCACATTATCCTGGGTATTTATCGTTGGTGACTCAACGGTCTCATGTGTTCCATTGCTATTCTCAATATTCTCGGATGTCATTTTCAAACACTGTCACAAAACAAGGGTTAATAGACATGCCACATATTATCCCTATATTCTGACAGACCAAATCAAGGGTTAACAGCATTATTGACAATGTCTAAGGAATTTCTATCTAGGAAAGGGGTTTGGTCACCTAATTGCGCGCCAATAAGGAGAAATCCTTATCAGAAAGCTCCCTCTTTCCTAAGAACGACATGATTCTCTTTCCTGAGAACGACATGGTTGTCATTATTGTGATTATGTATTATTATTTATGAATAATTAATTATTGATTTATATGATAATGAAATATTTATTTTTATGTGGATATAAATGAAGGAATTAATGCTGAGGTGTTTTATCAGTATTTTATCAGAATGGAGGTATTAAAAATCATCCGTATGTGGATTTCAGTCTTTTTTTGTTTGGAATTTGGAAAATTTTTCTTCTACAAAGTTGTAGAGAATTAAATTTCCTATGGAATGGACATATAATTCATATTTTTCTGATAAAAGGGCTATTTGTTATGAATTATTGAAGTTTCTGAATATTGTTTAAATTTAAAACATTTTTGGAAATTTTCTAGAATGGGTGGGCCCCACTCTTGTCCTTGTTAGTGTGCTGAGATTTTTTTTCAATGCTGGTGTGTGTGAATAGCAGCAGGTAAAGCCATCAGGTATCAGGTTAAGTTTATTTTAGCATTCTAGCATTTTTCTATAAATAGGGTGCTTAGTTAGAATTGAAAATCACACTAGAATCAGAAGTTTTCTCTCCCTATAATAGCGAGCATATTTTTGTGAGTATTTCGATATCTTGAGTGTTGCTATTCAGTGCAAGTTTCCTTTAGTATTATATTCGATATTCCAGTCACAAGTATTATTCTTTTGAGGTAAGGGATGTTATTTTCTTCGTAAATGATATTAATTCTTTCAATATCATTATACCAAAATATTGATATGAATTTTATTATGAAATTTTTACCTTTTCATGTCGAGGTTACTATTCACGTATACGACACTATTCATAAATACGTTACTATTCACGATTACTATTCCCGAAGTATGATTTTTTTGTGAAATTTTTACCTTTTCATGTCAGGATTACTATTCACGTATACGACACTATTCATGTATACAACATTATTCACAGAAAAATTAAATTTTCTTTTCTTTGTCCAAGTTGTCTATTATAGTTACTATCTTTGATTGTATCCATGTTTTATTCTTCATTCTTGAATTCTGCTCCACAATTGATTATTATGGAGTATTTTTGAACTTGGATAAACCAAAGTACGAATCCCTAATCTATGATCTTTTATCTCACTTGATTCGTTTTCTTAAGATATTTTTGTTAGTTCCTAGCTAGTTGGCACAATAGTTATCTAGAAGGGGGGGGGGTTGAATAGATATTTAAAAAATCTTTTCATTTTAAACTTGTTCTTTAATAATGATTAAAACTTTGCAGAATTTATGTTTGTTTTAATCTTCTTTACAAAGCAGTGGAGTTATGAGAGTGAGGTAGTTATAGAAGTTATGGCAGATATAGCAGTTATAGTATGAATGTAAAAGACACATTCGTTTTTAAGTTGTTCAGAGCACTTAAAGCTCCTAGTCCACTCTTCTACTCAACGAGCAGGATATCCACTAAGGATGCCTTTTACAACTTTTGAATCACACAGATTCCTTCTAGACCAGCAGTCTAGGAACTTCTTAGTTCACTATTGAACTCTTCAAGTCCAGCAGACTTGGTACACTTCTTCAGTTGATTGATAGATGTTGAGTTCTTGATGGTTGCTACTCAGTTGATGTTTAAGCACTTGTTCAAAAGAACTGAGTAACTGAGCAAGCTTTGAAAATTCTCAGATCGTAGAGTTGAGCTTAAGAGTTGTTCACGTTATTTTTTCAATGCTTGCTTGATCCTCTCTCATCTGTCTGATTTTAACATATGTGATCTTGAAAACTATCCGTTGGATCCATCCGTTGAGGCATTAAATGCATTTGAATTTTCTGATCTTTGATGGAGACATTTCTGCATATCTTCTGAAACTGCATTCTGGCCCACTAACACAGCAGACTGCTTTCTCACCTAACACCTGAAAAGGTGTTTTGCTTCCTTACCAATGGTACTTTCCTTAGCTTCTTCAATACGATTCTTTGTTACATACTAAGGATATTTCATATTACTTTGGGACTGATGAGTACTGCAACGTCTAGAATTCATTCCTCATATGTTGGAATCTGTCTTCACACATATCATGAGGCTCGACATTTTCTGACATAAGACAAATGATGCTCGAAAATTTATATCGTGATACTCTACGATTCAGATCGTAGTGACTTAACGCCTTGGTGCTTGATCTGATGCTATCAGCCGAGAGCACTACGATTTCTCTTAAACCTTTTCACACTACGATCTTTGCTTGCTAGGTTCTAACTCTACGTTTCCGAGAGCACACTACGATCGTTGACTTGTAAACTCTACGTTTCCTTCAGCATGCTACGATCGTTGAGTTGGCTCGGCAAACGTTGGGATCAATCTACAATTTTCGAAGAGGTCCTTCAAGGCATGCACACTATGATCTTTGAAGCTCTACGTTTCTGCCTTGACTTCTGCAATGTTGATCAGATGATACACTACGATTTCTTCCAAGCCTATCTATTACATCTTAAGATCAACTTAACAGCTTTGATCTTTCAATCTATACATTCTATTACAGAATGATACACGTTAAAAGCTTAGATCAACCTAATAAATTTGATCTATCACTAAGTCTTTGTACATATCTTACTTGAAGGACTTTATAAATAATCATGAGCATATACATTAAAATATCAAATCATAATATGCATTCTCCCAATAATCTCCCCCTATTTGATGTTGACATAACCAAGGAGATTTGTTGTCATGATTATTAGTGTCTAGATGCATTTACAGGAAATTTAAACATGACTTAGTATTTCAGTGAGCAACTGAAATTTCTAGAGAATAAGCATGAATTTATTGATGTTCAAGAAATATTGCAGTTTATCTTTACATCAATAAGAATTTAAAGTTTTAACCTATCTCTATTTCTTTGCCCTTTTCTTTGGAGGATTAGCATACTCCTCAGGCCCTTCTTTTTCTGCTAGCTTCATCTTTTTTGGCTAACTCTTCCAGCTCACTCGGACTTACTATCGGGTTGTGATCATGCCTATTCATGAATGCTGGATCTCCAATTGGCATTCTTAGGCCTGTGGTGGTCACATTTGGTGAGCTGGTATTTGGCCCTTGATTTCTTAGAGGCTGAGCCATCAAGACTTCCTGCTGATCAGATCGCTGAGTCTGATTGCTTGATCGCGCATTCTATTGGCAGAATTGTCTTGCAGGAGGGCATCGTGAAAATTGTCCGCTTCCTCTTTCTTGGTTTCCTTGACCTCCTCTACTTCTGCCCTGATCTCCATGTGCTCCTTGAACTCCTTTCCCTTTATTCTCCCCCTTTATGTCAGCATCAAGGGTTCAAATGTCTGTAGAAAGTCGATTCACTCCTTGGACGAGCTCGTTTAGTTGACTTTGTGTCTGAGCAATGTCCTCTTGACTTTCCTTGATCTGTTTTTCAGATCTAGCTTCTTTGTTTCAGAGGGCAGTGAGAACAATATCATTTTGTCAGTTCCTGATTGACATAAGATTTCTGGAATTCTTGGACTGAAGCTTTCAAGTTGATGATGTTCTCCAGCATAAGTTTATTTTTGAACTTCTTGATTTTTTTGTATTTCAAGAATAGCCTCTCTTTGCTTAGTGGCTATCTGAAAGTGAATCTCATCTCTATCCTTCATGCTCTTAAGGATTTCTTGAATAAGTTCCCTCAGCTTCTTTGTAAGCTCAGCGTTCATAGTGTCAGAAAAATTATTTGCAGCTGTGATCATTTGATTCAGCCGGATATGAATGAGGTCGGAGTGAGATTCCAAGCTTTTTTCTATGTTCTTGACCATGTTCTTGGATGCTTCCATCAAGTCATCCTTCTTTGGCAGATTTGGGAGAATATCATTGGTTTAAGGATTGTTGAATGGAGGGGTTGGTTTTTGGGATTTATCTTGCAGTGAGTAGAGAGCAAGATCAAGACTAAAATAGTCATTGGAGGAGGAGGATGCTATGTCTGATGGAGGGGCCTAAGTGTCGATGTCTGGAATATGTGGCTCTACAATTTCAATTTGGGACTCTACGATGGGGCTAGAGTCCGGAATCGTAGAGGTGGTGGTTTGTGGGAGCAAAGTGAGGTTGACTGCATTTGGTTCCTCAGTTACAGAATTTTGGGATTCTGCAACTGAAAATTGATTTACTGGATTATGAATCACTTCCAACCATTGAGGGAATTCATAGAATTGACTAAAAGAGGATGATGGCAAGTGATTAATTCTGAATTGGGTAGGGATAAACAGTACCTCAAGTTTATCCTTTGAGGAAGAGTTGTTGGTAATCAACTTCTTGGCAAAGTTGAATCTCCCTGGGAATCTATGAGCCAACACTGAGATGGTTGGATACTCTTTAAAACTCCAGAACATGTGATCCCAAGAGTTTAGAATTTGGGCTTGATGGTATGGCATCATGGGTAGGTATGAGAACATCTGATTGTAGAGATAGCTTCTATACCCATCTCTGCCCACACCAGTGATCTGAAGGTCATCATCATCTTCTTCCTCTTCTCTTTCTTCATTGGAGGACTTCATTATCTCAATGGGCTCTTAATGATCTTTTACTGGTTCATCTTCATTTCTGGAAGGGACATCATCTTCTGCCATGGAGATATCTTGAGGCTCCCCCTCAACTTGATCATCCTCTTGTAAGCTCATAAACCCCTTCTTAAGTGGAGAATCTTCTTGAGTTTCAGGCATCTCCCCTTCAGCTGGTGTATTCTCTATCATGAGAATTTCAGGGATCTCCCCCTCAGCTGGAGCCACGTCCTCGTGACTTGCTCTGGACAGTTCCTTCTTGGCAACCATAGTCTTTGCTTCCTTCTTGAGCACTTTTTCATTTTCAAGAATGTACTTCTTAACCAGCTTTCTCCTTGTTTTGCTAGGCTTAGCCATAACTTCAAGACTTTCTTGAACCTCAGTGTTGTCCTTTTCAACAGCCACTATGCTTGAAGCAGCTACCTCCTTGTCTGCCATGCTTGGTCTGGTCTCTATGAACAGTAGAGACTCTACGATTGAGGTGACTGATGGCCTTTTGGATTTATGACCAACTTTGTTTTTCTTCAGGATCTGGGATATGGTAGCCTGATCCTCATCTGCTTCATCTTGCTGCTGCTTTTTTCCTAGCATCCTCAGAGTCTCTATATCAGAGGACTCTACAGGTATATCAGTGGTAGATCCCTGAGGCTCTTCCACCAGTCTAGCCCTTAGCTTCCTCTTGCCCTTGCTTTTTCTGGTAAGGACATAGGGTTCTTCTTTGTTGATTTCTTCTTCTTCGATCTCCCTGACCACAAACATGTTTCCTGGAAGGCCTGAGTTCTTCAGATCCCCAGTTCTTCCACTGGATTCTGTCATCATTCGAACATACTCTGCAGGGTTCCTCTTCCAATTTTCAAACAGTTGATGGGTCATTCGCCTATTTGGGTTGATAGCTTCTCCTTCTTCATCCCCAATTTTGTCACCCAAGGTAGACTATAGAATAATGCTTATGAATCGTCCATATAGCATCTTTTGAGGGCTTTTCGATTTCTTTGAGTTGATGATCCACTTACCAATCCATTCGAGTAATAGGGCTCCATAGTTTCACAACTTGGTCATTTACTATTCCTGTTTTACATCATATTCGATGTTATAAAAATATGCGAAATAATTTAAACTTTTTCAATCTCTTATGAAAAATAAAACTTTTATTGATTTCTTAACTTTGAACCAATTATAATTCTTGAATCAACTATATAATATGGTTCAGTCTATTGGAATTACTGTATAAGATTTTACATCTTGATTCGATATCCTCTATGTATAACATAGTATAACTTAATATGTTTTACACATCATAACTACTATCTTGTACATCTCCTAGAACTTAAAATGGTTCAAGAGTATATATGTAAATAAATGAATCAATCTCCTTTGATACTATTGAACTATATCAATCGTGTAGCACGAAGTCTTTACCGTGAGTCCTTAACCTGCAAAAGTGGTTATTTACAAGGGTGAGCTCGACAGCCCAGTAATTCTAACAGTTTTCATGCAGCACATAACATATAATAGCATATTCAGTTTATGCATTCATAATCAATTAATATTAACTACGCATGTTACTTCGCACATAACATGCATAGAAATTTACTTCACAAGCATATCATCAAAGATCAACTTTCAAATCCCATACATAGCTAATATGCATTTCATATATTTACATCAACATTCTCATAGCATAATATAGCTCAAATAACAGTTATAGAATTCATATATCAAATAGGAACTGAAAGACTTGCCTGATTCGTAGTTTATCAACTACGACTTAACTGCTTAAAGCTTATCTGTACTGCGTGTATTCCTACACAGTTATATAATCATGGATTCATATCCATTAGTTATACATTTCATACGTTCTTAATATAACAATAAATATTACATCATTTCCTAACTAGGTTTGTAAAACCTATATTTCGTTTTCTAATCATACTCTTAGAATTACTAGGTATGTATAGGTATACTTAATCACCCGTACTTGACATCAACATTCATATATATTTATCACACACTTGACTCGCTATGTGTTTGACACATATTTAGAGTTTATAGATACGTGATCTACGTCTTTCATATTCAAAATACTTAGTTTCATAATGATTTATTTCAACCAATAAAGCTTAACAACTTTCTTTAACAAGATTCGATGATATAAGCTTTTAAACCATATATTGGTACTAATAAGCCTCTAATAGCATGCTTCACATGTACATAGCATAGTTCATTATTTGAAGACATATTTTAAACCACACTTGAAAGGTCCAATTCATGCTTAGCTAGATGATGAACATATCCGTCATGTCTAGAGGCATAAGGCATTCAAGTTCACTTTTAAAAGTCATTCTAGGCCAAGGTCAAGCAACTAGGTGCAACTTTTAATCTCATTTCGTAGTTAACTAATCCATGAATATATGTTATCATGTTTAGAACTTTAAGTACACAAATTACTTTAAGTTCGTTCTTAAAGTTTCAAGTTTTCTTTAGAAATCATTCTCAACTAAGCTATTGTAAGTTGATAATAAGTAAATTAACTTTAAATCACTTTTCATTCTTAAGTATACTCATAAATCAATAAGATGTATGTGTTAAAATATCATAACTTCAAAGACTCGAGGTTCGTCAATATTCATTTTTTCAAAACACCAAGTTTCTTTTCAAAACACATACTAAGCCATGCTAAAGCATTCTATATTGAGTAAGGAAATTTTATATGTCATGTATACTATCATGCATTTTCATGTTAAATCACTTAGAATAACGTATTCCATCGTCGGGAGCACTATACTTGCATATGTACTTGCTCGACGCCCTCCGATGACCTTCGATTACGTAACAGTCACAAAGATGACTATTTTGACCCTTCCTAATGAACTCAAATTGAAACACGTAAAGAAAAAAAGTTTTATGTCTATTCGTTCTCGATCCGAATCATCTTGAATCTCCTCAATCGGAGTTCGTATGAAAACGTTATGCCCATTTCAGTAAAACTTGTTCTGTTAAATTTTCTCAGCAGTTGTAAGTCAGACCACCCCCGCCGGGGCAGGGGTATTGCCCTATTAATAGCCCGCCAGGGCGGGCCTAGCTACTGTAAGTGGGAAAGTTCATGCCCTGCTACGAGCTAACAAGCCAAACTACTTTCTAACCTTCATAATTTGAGTTATACATGTCCAAATTAGTCCGTTTTCAATTCTATGGATTCGTAATTCATAGAGCTACAACATACTATAATACCCATCAACTAACATAAACATTAACTAACCCAAATATGAATCTATAACTCATGTTCATGCAAATATTCATGTTTTGGACAATTTAGCGAAATCATTCACTACGAATTCGTTTCTAAACCAAATTGGTTCATTTACCTTCCGTTGATTTCGTATTCAACCATATTAACGATGTCTAACATCAATTCATGGATTATATCAACCCTTACCCTTCAATTTTATGACTCAAAAGCTATTTTTTCGAAGAACTTTGTAAAACTTAAATTTAAGAACATAGTTTAAGAATTATACCTCTTGAAGCTAAGTTGCCAAGCTTGTTTCTAACCTTCTGACTTCTCCCTCTCATTGTCATAGTATACTTATATAAGCTCCATTTAGAAATCTTAGCAATTAATTTTTGAGAAGAGAGGAGTCCCCATTTATAGAGAAATCATTGTCCATACAATGATTTTGCCCAACAATTTAAACCGAGAGGAAGAAGAAGAAGAAGCCATTGGATGATGAAAAGTTGATTACCAACTCCTTCCCCAACCATTCTTCCCTTCATCATCACCCTATCTATCCATGGTTGAGCTTAAGCAATATAAGAGTAGGCCATTGGCCTATTCACGTGCATAAGAGAAATGAGACTCTCTATTTGGGACAAAAGCTTATAACTCAACAATGCAAAACTACTACTAGCATACTTAGGTTTATTTGATATTTTTTCTCCCAAATGTGTATACATATATACCCACTCACATAGAATTATATAATCCATGTACATTGGTTTATTCCAATAAATATTTTAATTGGGCTAATTATAAAATATTTGGATATTCTCAACCCATCATTTTCCATAAAATTTATCATCTCAAATATACCCAATTATCATAATGATAATTAATATCAATTATTTATTAACTCCTCATTTATTTTCCCATTAAATCCCCATTTAATTTAACTTCACTAGTTATGCTACACAAGACATAATTATGTGAACTTAGTAATTAATAGCTCACCAAGCTTATAATAATATACTCTCATAAAATATTATTATTCTTAACTTTACATCTTATAATATGGTCATGGAAGTGGTCCATTGCACCATGTTACATTTTATTATCTCACTTGTACATAATGCAAACATACAAGCCTTTATACATATATATTCAAATACTTCCTATATTATATAGTTACCAATGAAGTGTCACACTTCAATTCATATCATATAGATGTAGCTACTATATAATATAAAATCATTGCACATACAAATTAATTCCTTCAATTATTCATTCATTAAATTATTTAATGAATGATTATTCATTCACTTTGCCACACTAGGCATATCTCACAAGCTCGCTTATCCTTATTCTCATTACTTATTCATTTCCCACCACATTACTATAATCAAAATCATGTATTTCACCATAACATAACATAACATAAGATATTTTTATCATGTTTTCTCTAAATATAGAATTAATCATAATAACACGATTTACTCATTTTTGCAAAATATTATTCTTAATATAATATCTTTGTATTATTAAAATATTTACATGCACGACACACGCACATACTATATATAGAAAATAAGTTTATTTCCTATTATAATAAATTGTTTCCATCAACTTATATAGAAAATATGTTTTAATATATTTACTACATTACTTAATCCCACACATTTCCTCGTACAAAGCTATATAAGGTAATATCAAAATAATATTCCCACTTTTATTAAAATAATCAAATACTAGAATTTATTTTAATATCCTTTAGTAGTAATATACTATAATTATTTCTCTTCCACCAAATCACATAATTAAAGGTATATATATAACATGTACATACATTCCTTTAATCTTCCCTTCTCGCCGTGTATCAAATTACTCAATAATTCTCTAACCACTTTAAAGGTATATCGATTTTCTTCTCTCGTCAACAACGTACATATATACAAATCTAAACCTAGCACGCGCTGAGTCTTTAATAGTATTCAATATAGTACGCTGAGTAGTTTCCCACAAACAACCAATAAATTAGTTTTCGTCTCGTCTACACTGTTTTCACAGTGAGTTAGATCAGTCACTAATTCGTATATACCTCCGCTCTCTGAAGGAATCGTTTAGCCCAGCTCCTCTGTGACAACCCCAAAATAGGTCCATTCAATCCAACCCATTCTGAGTCGCCAAATACATGGTACAGAAAACAACTACAACTTTATTACAACAATTATCGTGCAAAATACAACAACACATATACTGTGAGTTTGGATACAAATATATACCAAATGTGACACATGTCCCAACCGTGGGCAACACCTCACAGTGAAACCTTACATAAAGGTATAGTCAAAAGCTATTTTAGAAACTAAAATCTTTGGGAAGTGCTCAAGGAAACCTTCGTACATGGGAGGCCATGCTTCTAGGTTATGATAGATATCATATGGCCACAGAATTATCCTTGGCTGACCCAATATACTCCAAAGAAAAATGAGAAGATTACTATCATATTCTTCCCAATGGTGATTCTTCTCTTGATTTATCATTATCTCCACTCTCTCAGATTGAGAATTATACTTCAAACAAACACCAAGATTATATAGGTAGTGCTCGTAAATATACTCAGTAAGTGGATGAGCACAACCCTGTCTTATAATGACACGAGGTTGTATGTCATTAGACATCTTTTATGAAAGTGGCAAAACACCCTTCCAACGTTGGGTTCGCCTCTCCCTATATGATTCACCAAATATAACTACTAAAAGATGTATACAACACACTTGTCTATACTGTTTAGGAAGAACTCCACAGCTAGAGACCACCGTTCTATTCCCTTGTTACCCCCGCTCGACCCAGTTATACTTTTATTACCTGAAAGGAATTGTGAAGCAAAAGGGTGAGCACAACTAGCTCAGTAAAGAATATCATGACTAAAGATAATTAAATTATCAATAGCCTTCATCAATAACAAATCAGAGATTTAGAACATATGGTAGATGATAAAAATTTCAACCATAGTTGCAGCGGAACGAGCAATCCATTAGAAGAGTCAAATTGACCATAAAGTCTATTATCTTCTCTATGTTAAAAATCCACCAACAATATTTTATCCCTGTAACATCAATCAACAGTTCTGGTCCACAATCATATGAATAACTCATAATCATAATTGTGATTTTCAATTTCTCTTCGCATCCAGGACGAAGATAATTTTCATCACATGTCTTTACCTGAAACATCAAAGATCATGGTTATATCAAATCATAGTTCCTATTCATAATCATACTAATAAATTCATATATGCACTACGGCCAAAGATATTCGTCAACAGTTCATCTTTGCACTACTGGCCAAAGATATTCAACAACATGTCATCTTTGCACTACGGGCCAAAGATATTCATCAACAATTCATCTTTGCACTATAGGCTAAATATATTCATCAACAGTTCATATTTGCACTACAGGCTAAATATATTCATCAACAGCTCATATTTGCACTACAGGCCAAATATATTAATATCTCGAAGAAATATATAATCATTTCAGAATTTATATAAACAATAATTATAACCATGTTGATCATTTCACCTTTTCACTTAAGCTAAAGATATTCAATTATAAATTCAATGATCATGATCATACCAGTCAACAATTCAACTTTGCACTACTGGCCAAAGAGACCCATAGTCATGATCATACCAAAAATCTACCCATCTTTACACTCAAGTCAAAGAGAAATATCATCATTAGGGTTATAAAAATGTTATATATGATAATAAAAATTATATGATCAACATATAGTTTTAATCTCAAGAGTAATATTCATAAATCAACTATAATTTGGTTAGAAAAAAAAAAACCAATTTTGTCATGAATAGTACCCGTGAATTACTCGTGAATAGTAACTCCGACATGAAAAAGATAGAAATTTCACAATAAAATCCATACCAATATTTCGGTATAATGATATTGAAAGAATAATATTTCTTAAGCTTATAAACAATTTATTTTAATTGTTTACACTTTACTAAATAATGCACTTAATCATCTTAAAATGCCAAACTCATAAGATTTAATCACCAAATAACCATGGTCGCTGGCGGAGATATGAGTCTAGAATTAGGAGGGGAGAGACGAGTAATATACATCGCTAGTGTGTGACTTACCTAAGCTGAAATTGTTTACTTGATAAGTTGACAAATTGTGATATATCAATTAACCTTTGTTTTGAAGATATATTCTATAATGATATCTGAAATACAGGAGATGAGCAATGGGAAAATCATGATACAGAGGAAATAATAAGGAATATACAACGCGAAAAGAAAGCAAGGTATTCTCATCTCTTCGAACTACCAGGTACGTAAATTTCGAAGCCAAAATTTCATAAGGAGGGGAGATTGTGAGATCCCGAATTTTATGAAATGAAAGTATTCATTTTTCTTATAATTATTATGTTATTTAGTAAATGGTTAAATTGATAACGGTTAAAGTTAAGGGTGATATTTGAAAATTTTGCAAAGTAGGCAAGTTGATATAAAATATTCGTTATGTCGGGGAATATTCGTTTTAACGGGGAATATTCGTACGATGGCACAATCATTGGTCAACCCCACAACGGAAGTATTGTCGTATTTAGAAAATGACAAAATTATCTTTTTATAAAAATAACGGCGAAAGTGTTACCGTTAAAACTGTTGAACTACCCGAAGTAAAAGTACAGTAATACGCGTGGTTGCATAGTAGCACACAATATTAATTATTGATGCTTACGTAAGAAGTCACTCAGTTATACTCCATTATTGCTACAGTAATTGCTGCATCATATATCTCATATTATTGATTCAATTATTGTCACAGTATCAATATTTTATATTATTAAATCAATAATTGAGACGATAAAGTTATTCATATTATTATTTGCAATATTGACAATGTCTAAAAGTTCTGTCTAGGATATGTTTGATCACCTAATTACGCTCCAGTAAGAAGAAATCCTTATCGGAAAGCCTCCCTTTCCTGGGAACGACCTGGTTGTTAAATATTGTGAGTTATAATATTAATAATGAATAAGTTCGTGTTGATTAAAGATGAAATTGATAGTTCCATTGTGTTGGGATTATTAGTGTTAGTGTAAATAGATATTTATTTCGATAATAATTAATGTCTGGAGGTTATATTGACCAATCGGGTAATTAATCGGATAAATGAGTAATTAATTGCTATTAATTCATATGCTTACAACTATTTGTTCACATGTGTGTACTATTGATTCATATGCATGTACTATTAGGGGAGGTGGTTCAAGATTAACAATACTTACATGACTAAATTAAAAATAGAGGTATAAATGTAGGTACTATACTGTAATTATTTTTTTCACATGTGTAGAACTATTGATTCACATGATTGTACTATTGATTTATATGGTGTACTATTTGGGGAGGTGGTGCAAGTTTGATAATACTTGCAGGACTAAATTAAAAATTAAGAAAAAGATGAATGTAATATACTGTAATATTTCGAGCCCCAAAACGTGCAATTATCAAAACTATGTTTTCTTATAAATAAAAGTTCATTCTTCCTTCATTCTCATCAATTCACTAAAACTCACAAGAGCAATTATATAGAGAGAAGCTATAGAGAGAAACAAGCAGAGAAGTCTGCTACTTTACTATTCCAGTATCCAGTCTTCTTCTGAGATAAGGGATATTATTTGTTGTATTCGTAAGGGGTATTATTTATTTGATATTCTAAAGAGAAATTATTTTTCGTATTCATATGGATATTATCTTCGTTCAATATTCGTATGAAATAATATTTTCTTCCATACTCTGTAGTATGTAAGTAATATTATTTCATTTCGTATTCCTACTTCTACACTCATTTTGTTGAAGTCTTGCTTATATACTCCGTGAAATTAGTAGAATATCCTTAATATTTGTGCTTCATCCAGTATCTTTTCATGAAAATATTATTCTGAGCTTTTTTGATATTTATTGATCTTTTCATGCCGGAATACTAGTCATGAGTTACTATTTATGAGTTACTATTCACCCAATTACTATTCACTCGAATATTATTCACTCGGGTATTCGGGGCACTTTTCGTGCCGGAGTATTATTGATGAGTTATTATTCATGAGTTAATATTCACTCGAATATTATTCATTCGAGTATTTGGGGCACTTTTCGTGCTGTGGTACTATTCATGAAGTACTATTCCCAAAGTACTATTCACTGGGTATTATTCACCTGGAAGATATATTTCTTTTCTGTCCAAATTATTTTTAATACATGAATATTATTCTTGAATTTGACTCCACAAAGCAGTATTATGTTGACAATTTGGATATTTTTAAACACTGGATAAATTTAAAGTCTTTAATATTTATCCTTGATTTCGTTTAATTAATGCTTATATCATTGTCATCATCCTCATGCTTATATTGTGATGAAAGTCATCTTTGGCTTACGTGCATAGACAAACTATTGGTTATTGGTTTTACAGTTGTATAAATGAAGTTTATATTTGATTTCTATAGTGTGATATCTGGCGACTCAGAATGGGTGATGTATACCTATTTTGGGGGCGTCACAACTATGCAATAAAATATTCAAATAAAACGAAAACTTTAAATAAAATATAATATATTCTATTTTATATAAAAAGTTTTTTCTATTTTATTACTATTATAATACTAATAAAACAAAACTTATATTATATATATATATATATATGTGTGTGTGTATATATAACGTGTGTGCGAGGGTCTCTCTCTCTCTATATATATATATATATATATATATATATATATATATATATATATATATATATATATATATATATATATATATATAAGTAATAAAACAAAACGGAGATAACTTTCTACCGACGATTTTGAAAAATGAGTAAGTGGGGGTCCATGTAATAAGTCAAACTTACAATAAATACTTAATAAAAAAATCCCTCTATTTATCACAATTCACTTGGTTTCACTAAACACATTTTTAATTAAAAAAATTCATCATTAATATTATAACTCGCAATATTAACAACCAGATCATTCTCAAGAAAGATGAGACTTTTCGATAAGGACTTCTCCTTATTGGCGCGCAATTAGATGACCAAACCCCTTTTCTCGACAAAAATTTTTAGACACTACCAATAATGGAAATAATAATATGAATTATTGTGTCGTCTCATTTATTGATTTAATAATATAAAATATTATGCAGATGATACTATGACAATAGTTGAATCAATAATATGAGATACTATGCATCAACTACTATTGCAATAATTGAACAAAATTTAGTGACTTTTTATGTAAGCATCAATATTCAAAGATATTGTATAATACTGTGTGATACTGTGCAACCGCGCGTATTACTGTACTTTTATCCCCGGGTATTTCAATAGTTAACGGTAAAAGTTTTTCCGTTATTTTTATAAAAAATGTTATTTATGTCACTTTCTAAATTCGAAAGTAATTCCGTTATGGTGTCCACCAATGATTGTGCCGTCGTATAAATATTCCCCGATAAAAAGAAATTTTCTCGACCCAAAGAATATTTTATGACAATTTTCTTACTTTGCAAAATTTGTAAATATTACCCACACCTATAACATTATATCAAATCCACACTTTATTATTCAAAATAATATTTAGAGAAAAATTAAATCTTTATTCATAAAAGTTGGGGCCTTACAATATCCCATTCTTATGAAATCTCATCCTCAAAATTGGTGTACGTACCTGGTATGTCGAAGAGGTGATGATACCTTGTTTTCATTTCAGATTCTAACTCTCAGGTCATTTCCTCAATATCATGGTTTCTCCATAAAACTTTTACTTGAGGTATAACCTTTGAGCGTAGAATATGTTTCTTCTTATCTAAGATTTTAGCATGTACCTCTGCATACGTTAAATCTTTCGCTATCTCAACTGGTTCTAATTTAATAATGTGGCTCAGGTCTTCCACATATTTACGTAGCATAGATAAATGAAAAATGTTATGAACACGGGATATACTTAGCGGTAAGGCGAGTCTATAGGTCAGAGTTCCTACTCGGTTGAGGATTTCAAATGGACCAATGAATTGAGGGTTGAGCTTTTTTCTCTTTCCAAATCTCGTAACTCATTCCTTCCCAGGGAGTAACATGTAATAATACATGATCTCCAACATTGAATTCCACGTCCTTTCGATGAATATCAACATAACACTTTTGTCGATCTTGTGAGATTTGTATACGTTGCTGGATCATTTGAATCTTTTCTGTTGTCATACGTACCAATTTCGATCCCAAAAATGTTGATTCACCCACCTCATCCCAACATACTGGAGAACAACACTTTCGTACATACAATGCCTTGAATAGAGTCATGCCTATACTTGCTTGATAATTGTTGTTGTAGGAGAATTCCACTAATGGCAAGAACTTGTCTCAACTTCCTTTAAAGTCTAGGATAACGAGTCTTAAAAGATCTTCAAGATTTTGAATAGTCCTCTCCGACTGCCCGTCCGTTTAAGGATGATATGCAGAACTGAATTATAAATTCATGCATATAGCTTTCAACAAACTGACCCAAAATCGTTAAGTGAATCTTGGGTCTCGATCAGAAACTATGGATACTGGCATACCATGTAGTCTTATAATTTCATTTATGTATATACGAGCAAGACATTCAAGTGAATATTATAACGAACCCAAAATAGGTCCATTCAATCCAACCCATTCTGAGTCGCCAAATACATGGTACAGAAAACAACTACAACTTTATTACAACAATTGTCGTGAAAAATACAACAACACATATACTGTGAGTTTGGATACAAATATATACCAAATGTGACACATGTCCCAACCGTGAACAGAACCTCACAGTGACACCTTACATAAAGGTATTGTCAAAAACTGTTTTAGAAACTAAAATCTTTGGGAAGTGCTCAAGGAAACCTTCGTACATGGGAGGCCATGCTTCTAGGTTATGATAGATATCATATGGCCATAGAATTATCCTTGGTTGACCCAATAGACCCCAAAGAAAAACGAGAAGATTACTATCATATTCTTCCCAATGGTGAGTCTTCTCTTGACTTATCATTATCTCCACTGTCTCAAATTGAGAATTATACTTCAAACAAACACCAAGATTATATAGGTAGTGCTCGTAAATATACTCAGCAAGTGGATGAGCACAACCCTGTCTTATGATGATACGAGGTTGTATGTCATTAGACATCTTGTATGATAGTGGCAAAACACCCTTCCAACGTTGGGTTTGCCTCTCCCTATATGGTTCACCAAATATAACTACTAATAGATGTGTACAACACACTTGTCTATACTGTTTAGGGAGAACTCCACAGCTAGAGACCACCGTTCTATTCCCTTGTTACCCCCGCTCGACCCAGCTACACTCTTATTACCTGAAAGGAATTGTAAAGCAAAAGGGTGAGCACAACTAGCTCAGTAAAAAATATCATGACTAAAGATAATTAAATTATCAATAGTCTTCATCAATAATAAATCAGAGATTTAGAACATATGGTAGATGATAAAAATTTCAACCATAGTTGCAGTGAAACGAGCAATCCATTAAAAGAGTCAAATAGACTATAAAGTCTATTATCTTTTCCACATTAAAAGTCCACCAACAATGTTTTATCCCTGTAACATCAATCAACAGTTCTTCCACAATCATATGAATAACTCATAACCATGAGTGTGTTTATAAATTCCTCTTCTCATCTAGGACGAAGATAATTTACATCACCTGTCTTTACCTGAAATATCAAAGATCATGGTTACACCAAATCACATTTCCTGTTCATAATCATACTAATAATTTCATCTTTGCACTACGGCCAAAGATATTCATTTGTATCACCAGTTGGTCATGTTCATCTCAACACATGTTCATCTTTGCACTACTGGCCAAAGATATTTAACAACATGTCATCTTTGCACTATGGGCCAAAGATATTCCTCAACAATTCATCTTTGCACTACGGGCCAAAGATATTCCTCAACAGTTCATATTTGCACTACAAGCCAAATATATTTATCAACAGTTCATATTTGCACTACAGGCCAAATATATTCATCGACAGTTCATATTTGCACTACAGGCTAAATATATTATTATATCAAAGAAATATATAATCATTTCAGAATTTATATAAATAATAATTATAACCATGTTGATCATTTCACCTTTGTACTTAAGCTAAAGATATTCAATTACAAATTCAATGGTCATGATCATACCAGTCAATAATTCAACTTTGCACTACTGGCCAAAGAGAACTCATAGTCATGATTATACCAAAAATCTACCCATCTTTACACTCAAGTCAAAGAGAAATATCATCATTAGGGTTATAAAAATGTTATATATGATAATAAAAATAATATGATCAACATATAGTTTTAATCTCAAGAGTAATATTCATAAATCAACTATAATTTGGTTAGAAAAAGAAACCAATTTTGTCGTGAATAGTACCCGTGAATAGTAACTCGTGAATAGTAACTCATGAATAGTAACTCGTGAATAGTAACCCCGACATGAAAAAAGGTAGAAATTATACAATAAAATTCATACCAATATTTCGGTATAATGATATTAAAAGAATAATATTTCTTAAGCTTATAAACAATTTATTTTAATTATTTACACTTTACTAAATAATGTATTTAGTCATCTTAAAATGCCAAACTCATAAGATTTAATCACCAAATAACCAAAACCCTCATCAAAAATATGCATATACCTCATATAGGATTCTCAAGCCATAAAATCCTATTTTCCAATTTTCTTACTTCATATAACATATTTAATTCATTTACTCATAACTAGTCCATTTTCATGAAAAATACCAACTCAATTCCAAAAATATTTTTTTCTGGGATTTAGCAGAATATAGTCCCATATTAAACATATATTTTTCTTAGAATTTTTAAAATTCATTTACTATTTTTCATATGGCCAAAACCACCGAATATTTAGACATTTATCATTAATTGTACTTTTATCTAAAAATTCTGAAATTCACAGAATACACTGATATTATATAGATGTACTCTCAATAAAAATTTCATCAATTTTGAAGTTAACCACAAGGAGTTATAAGCGATTACTTTTAAAATAGTTTTTTCTCATAAAAATCATAACTCTTAATCTATACATCCAAACATCACCATTTTTGGACACAATCAATAAAACTCATCAACATATCATTTCAAATTTTTCTAAAATTTTCTGAAGGTCTGAAAAGTTACGAAACATGAAAAACATAACAACCCTTAAAATCTCTTACCTCAAAAGAGCAGTACTTCTGACCGGAATATCGGATGAAAAGCCGAAGGAACCTTCCACCGAATAGAAACTCTCAAAGTTTCTAAATACTCATAAAAATATGCTTGATAATATAGAGAAAGAAAACTTATGTTTCTGGTGTGATTTTCAATTCTAACTTAAGCGTTTATTTATAGAAAAATGCTAGAACGCAAAAGGAGACTAAATTAATAAAATATTAATTTTCAAAATCATTATCTACGCATGCCAACCATTTGAATCAGCAACCAGCCAACTTGGATCAACAAAATAGCAGCCCACATGTTATTTACACCAACCAAAGTGGGTCCCACCCCATTTTTAATAAAAAAATCATTTTATTTACCGAAACTTAAACAATTCACAGAAAATAGCTCGATTGTCAGAAAAATACGAATTTTATGTCCATTCTGCCTGAAATAAAATTTTCTACAACTTTGTAGCTTTGAGTTTTTCCAAATTCTAAACCTAAAATATCCGAAATCCATAAACGGATGATTTTAAACATCGTTTCAACACCTTTTAAAATACATAACAAATCATGAGTTAATTTTTAACGGTTCAAAATTTGTGGACATATACTCAACTTATATATATATATATATAACATATCCAAAAATCACAACGATCCAATGGTCAGATTAAAATTATAACTCACGCAGTAAAGCTTTAAGAACACCGATTTGAGTTTTTAATACCTCCAATCCGACAAAATACTGATAAAACACCTCAACGTTAATTCCTTCATTTATAACCACATAAATAAATCCATCATCTATATCCACATCAAATAAATATTTTATTATCATATAAATCAATAATTAATTATTCACAAATAATATTACAGAATCACAATTATGACAACTATGCAGTTCCCAGGAAAGAGGGGGCTTTCCAATAAGAATTTCTCCTTACTGGTGGGCAATTAGGTGACCAAACCTCTCCTTGACAGAACTTTCTAGACATTGCCAATAATGCTATCTAATAATATTATTCAAATAATACGAATTATTGATCTGATAATGAGAAATATTGTGCAGTGATAATTATTGAAACAAAAATAATATAAAATATCAACGCAACAATTATTGAATCAATAAAATAAAATATTGAACAGTAATTACTGCAACAATTATTGAGTAGTGCCTTCTTACGTAAGAATCAATAATTGGTGCAATATCGTGTGCTACTGTGCAACAATGCGTATTACTGTATTTTAACCACCGGGTATTCCAACAGTGTTAACGGTAACAACTACGTCGTTATTTATAAAAATTCCCTTTTTTCGTTTTCTTCATCCGACAGTTATTCTGTTATGGGGCCCATAAAAGGTTGCGCCGTCGTACAAATATTCCCCGACAGAAAGAATATTCCACAACCAAACGAATATTCCCCGATAGAAATGAGTATTTTATAACCACTTGCATATTTTGAAAAAAAATTCATATATCACCCTTAACTTTAACTTTTATCAATTTAACCATTTACTGAATAGTAATTATAAGAAAAATTGAATACTTATTTCATAAAATTCGGGGTCTTACAGTATTGGTTTTAATTATTGACTCTTTATGCATTTGTTTATCAATTAGTTTGAAACAAGTATGTCATTTATATTAACTTGAAATATTAAATTTAATTTTTATTATAGCAATTAATAATAATAATAATAATGAAATTACTGATTTAAAAATTAATTATAATTTGCAATGAATTTTGATTATTTATCAATTAATTTTTTATTTACAAATTTATAATTTGTGAAGTATTTTACTTGTGAAATGGACATTAATGAAGGATGATTTCCCTTACTAAATCTTTTCTAGTTAATTAGTTAGTCATCAATGAAGGATTATTTCCCTCACTAATTTGAAGATACATCCTCAATATATAATTAGTGAAGGAAAATTTTCTCTCGTTAAATAAATTTATTCTTCATAATATATTACTCCCTCCGTTCCAGGATAAAAGTCTTGGTGGACTTTTCACGCATATTAAGAAGAGAAATAAAATGACAAAATTACTCATAATAATATGTCATTAATTATTTTCAATGTAGATGAGAGAGTGACTTTCTAGCTATTCAATTCAAAATATTATATCTACATACTTATTAAATATGAAGAGAGAATTAGAATAAGAAAAGTATGAGATATTTAATGTTACAGGCATAATAGGAAAAAATATGTAAAAAATTGGTTACTAAAAAAAAGTGGACATTTAACATGAAACTACCCAAAATAGTAATAAAGACTTTTATCATGGGACGAAGGGAGTATTTGTGAGAGAATAAAGTTATTCACTAATTTTAAATAGTCCTTCTTAAAATATTATTTGTGAAGGAAACTAATCTTTCACTGAATAATAATATTCCATTACTAAATACAATTTGTGAATAAAAAAGTTATTCACAATATATCCTTCACAAAAAATATTTAGTTACTACTTAGCGAAGAATACCCAATTGCAAAATATTTCGTAATAAATCACTTGTGAGTGATATAGGGCCTCTAGTGATTTGTACTTCACTAGAGGCCATTTTTGGTGTAGTGTAACAAGAACATTGATGAGGACGAATATTGAACATTGATGATGCAGCTAGTTTGATTTTTGTTGAAACGCCCTTCGGATAGACTATAAGTGAGTTACTAACAACTCCTTATTTAGCTTACTCCAATATCCTAAATATATGATACTCTCTCCTCAATTCAAGTTTAGTTGTCCAATTTTTTTTTTAGGTTTTTCTAAATCTATTTGCATCTTTTCATTTTAATGCTATTTTGACTTTATTTTTCTAATACTACACCAATTTAACTTTATAAAAAAAAACTTTGAAAACTACATGACAAACATTGAAAAGAGCAACACTATTAACTTTGATATTGGAAGCACAACTATATTCTTTTTTCTATCTCTCTCCCCTTTATTTTATTATTTAGGAGATTAATTAAAACAAAAAAAATTATAATATATAGAATAGTTAAGATGAGTAATTCGGAGTCAATTTTTTTCCCTTATTAATATGCATGTATTTTGAAAATAGAACAAGTAAATTTGGACGGAATGAGTAAAAAATATGGTTAACTGTAAATCGTAATTTGAATTATATTTCAAATTTAAGTCATATACTTCACCATGTCTTCATCCTTTCCTCCTATGTTTATATACTATATTCATCCAATTAATACATGCCATAAATAAAGCATGATTAATATTATCATACTTATAATACCTATACAAATTAGTTAAACAGTTTTTCATGACTACAAATTATTGAGGGGGAAAATATGAAAGCACTTCATGCATGATGACTAGTGCCATTACCATTTGTACACATAAATTTTTAAATAAAGATTTAATCGTCAGAACCGTTTATGGGAGTTATAGGTTTAGAGAAAATAACACGTGTCATTTTTTTGGTTACATTTTTGTGATAATGCTATTTTATTTTAGTTTGTGTAGTTAATTTGATCGTGAGAGTAATAGTTTGGAATTTTATTGCTAAACAAATTTTCTTATTATATGCATATAAACTTGAGCTGACAGATTTTTCACCAATATTAACTTAGAGTTTCTTCAAGAGTAGTAGCAAAAAAAAAACTCTTTAAATTGATGTTTGTTAACCTACGTGGCAATTTGAATAGTATTATTTGCTACTTTCATATTTTGTACCTCATCAGTCTCTTCAATTTAACGAGCTATACATCAAACCCATCAAGCGTAATAAATGTTTTTAGCCTTTAATTGTAGATTTGAAGAGTGAGAAGGATGTTGCATATTTGAAGAGTGAGAATAATATTTGTTGACCTACGTGACAGTTTGGAGAGGCTATTGGAGAAAAATACGGCAAAGTGATTGAAGAGACCGTTGGAGATGCTCTAAATTATCTATATAAATATTACAATTACACTATTTCGTAGGTTTGATAGCATCATTTATGAAGTACTAACAAAAAGTATGGTGTTAGTGTTCTACAATTTCAAATTAAATAATTGTCCAAAACCCAAGTCCCGTGTGCATCTCTTGACCAAGTCCCGAGAGGAACCAATACCCAGAGGCTCGTTCGAAAAGGCTACTATACCATACATTTTGATTTTATAGACACTACATTTTATGTTAGAATTTATTATCTATGTTCCTAAAAGATTGTCGCTTAAGGTTTTTGCATACAGATTAAGAAAGTCATTTAATACTATCATTTAACAATTAAAATTTGTTTGAAATTCCATCACTACCCATTTCCTTTTATGAGAAGTTGAAAACTATTAATACAAGGGAGAGAATTTCTTGGGACAATAAGAGAAGGTAAGGGTAATATAGAAAAGTAAATAATTTATTCTCCTAGAAATTTATAAACGACAAATAAATTAGAACAATTTTTTCTTCTAAAACGACAATCTTTTAAGAACGGAGGAAGTATTAAATACTAGTTATTCTTTTAAAATCGAAAAGACCTTGTTTTGACCATAATTTTCAAATCTCTTAAATTTATGAGATTTAGACATTCAGTACATATCAAAACTAAACTATGTAAGATAAATTAGAAACGCTCAAAAAAATAATACTCAAACATCCTGAAGCATTACAACACTATCTGTATCATTTTAAGTTTTTATATTAAATATTTCTTTAATTCCAAAATTTGAGATATTAGCTGTAAGACCCCAACTTTTATTAATAAAAAGAATTTTTTTCTATTTATTATGTTGAAATAGTAAGGGGTTAATTTGATTAATGTGGTTAGTTTTGGGTAAATTACGCAAA
Source organism: Panax japonicus (assembly GCA_020205505.1). Lineage (NCBI taxonomy): Eukaryota > Viridiplantae > Streptophyta > Magnoliopsida > Apiales > Araliaceae > Panax > Panax japonicus. Next base: position 27,100 of record JAINUV010001123.1, read on the forward strand.
TATTTTAAATACGCAAGTGGTTATAAAATACTCATTTTGTCGGAAAATATTTGTTTGGTCACGGAATATTCTTATTGTCGGGGAATATTCGTACGACGGCACAGCCTTTTGTGAGCACCATAACGGAAAACGGTCGGATGAAGAAAACGACAAGTATGAGTTTTTTTATAAATAATGGCGTAGTTGTTACCGTTTAAACTGTTGGAATACCCGGTGGTTACAATACAGTAATATGTGGTGTTGCACAGTTGCACACGGTATTGTACAATAATTCTAATTATTGATTCTTACGTAAGAAGTCACTACTGAATAATTGTTACGGTAATTACTATTCAATATTTTATTTTATTGATTCAATAATTGCTCTGTTGATATTTTATATTATTGATTCAATAATTGTCATTGCACAGTATTTCAAATTATCAGATTAATAATTGAATAATATTATTAGATAGCATTATTGGCAATGTCTAAGGAAGTTCTGTCTAGGAGGGGTTATTTATTTGCGCGCCAGTAAGGAGAAATCCTTACCGGAAGTCCCCTTTTTTCCTAGGAACGACCTGATTGTCAATATTGTAGTTCTCTAATATTATTTGTGAATAATTAATTATTGATTTAATTATACAAGAAAATATTTATTTTATATGGATATAAATGAAAGAATTAATGCTGAGGTATTTTCAGTATTTTGTCGGAATAAAGGTGTTGAAAATCATCCATATGTGGATTTCAGTCATTTTTCGTTTAGAATTTAGAAAAACTTTCTTCTGCAAAGTTGTAGAGAATTAAATTTTCTATGGAATAGACATAAAATTCGTATTTTCTGATAAAAGGGATATTTATTATGAATTATTGAAGTTTCGGAATAATTGATTTTTGGAGTTATAATATTTTTATTAAGAAACATGTTTTTATGAGGTGGGCCCCACTTGTGTGGACTGATGAAATGGTCAAGGAGGTGTGCGTGATTTTTTTTTAAAATATTAATATTTTATTAAATTTTCTGCTTTGGTGTTCTAAGCATTTTCTTATAAATAGGGTGCTTAGGTTAGAATTGAAAATCACATCAGAATCTGAAGTTTTCTCTCTCTATAATATCGAGCGTATTTTTGTGAGTATTTAAATATCTTGAGTGTTGCTAAATAGTGCAAGTTTTCTTCAGCATTATATCCGATATTTCTACCTTAAGTACTATTCTTTTGAGGTAAGGAATGTTATTTTTTTTAATAAATGATGTTATTTCTTTTGATATCATTATACCAAAATATTGATATGAATTTTATTGTGAAATTTTTTATCTTTTCGTGTCGGGGTTACTATTCACGTATACAGCACTATTCACAAAAAATTAAAATTTTCTTTTTTTTGTCCAAGTTGTCTATTATGGTTTCTATCTTTGATTGTATCCATATTTTGATCTCCATTCTTGAATTTTGCTCCACAATTATTTATTATGGAATATTTTTGAACTTGGATAAACTAAAGTACGAATCTCTAATCCTTGTCCTTTTATCTCACTGAATTCGTTTTTTTAAAAATATTTTCATCATTCTCAGTCCTAAATGGTGATATAACTGAATATATTTGGCCTGTAGTGCAAAGATGAATGATTACCTGATAAATATCTTTAGCCCGTAGTGCAAAGATGGACAGGTATTGAGATGAACATGACCACTGGTGATACTAACGAATACCCTTGGCCTATAGTGCATGGATAATTCGTTGAATTAAAATATTTATTGAATGATGCTACATGGATAAATATTGATGATGAACTTTTAAATCATAGAAGATAGTAGATTTCATGTTTTGTTTTTGGGTGAAATGTGCAAATTTTGCAAAATAAGCAAGTGGTTATAAAATATTCATTGTTGTCGGGGAATATTCGTTTGGTCGTGGAATATTCTTTTTATCGAAAAATATTCGTACGACGTCGCAGGCATTTGTGGGCCCCATAACGGAAAACTGTCGAATGAAGAAAACGACAAGTTTGAGTTTTTATAAATAACGGTGTAGTTATTACCGTTAACACTGTTGGAATACCTGGTGGTTAAAATACAGTAATACGTGTGGTTGCACAATAGCACACAGTATTGCACAATATTTTTGGATTATTGATTCTTACGTAAGAAGGCACTACTCAATAATTGTTACAGTAAATAATGTTCAATATTTTATTTTATTGATTCAATAATTGATACGTTGATATTTTATATTATTATTGTTTCAATAATTGTCACTGCACAGTATTTTCCATTATCAGATCAATAATTCATATTATTTGAATAATATTATTAGATAGCATTATTGGCAATGTCTAAGGAAGTTCTGTCTAGGAAAGGGGTTTGGTCACCTAATTGTGCGCCAGTAAGGAGAAATCCTTATCGGAAAGCCACATCTTTCCTGGGAACGACCTAATTGTCATTATTGTGATTCTATAATATTATTTATGAATAATTAATTATTAATTTATGTGATAAGGAAATATTTATTTTTATGTGGATATAAATGAGGGAATTAATACTGAGGTGTTTTATCAGAATTTTGTCGGAATGAGGGTGTTAAAAATCATTCGTATGTGGATTTCAGTCATTTTCTGTTTGGAATTTGAAAAAACTTTCTTCTACAAAGTTGTAGATAATTAAATTTTCTATGGAATGGACATAAAATTCTTATTTTTTTGATAAAAAGGCTATTTATTATGAAAATTTTCTAGAATGGGTGGGGCCCACTCTTGTCCTTGTTGGCGTGCTGAGATTTTTTTCAATGGTGGTGTGAGTGAATAGAAGCATGTAAATCCATCAGGTAGCAGGTTAAGTCTTCTTTGACATTCTAGCATTTTCCTATAAATAGGATACTTAGTTAGAATTGAAAATCACACCAGAATCAGAAGTTTTCTCTCTCTATAATATCGAGCGTATTTTTGTGAGTATTTAGATATCTTGAGTGTTGCTATTCTATGCAAGTTTCATTTAGCATTATATCTGATATTCCAATCAGAAGTATTATTCTTTAGAGATAATGGATATTATTTTCTTCGTAAATGATATTATTTCTTTCAATATCATTATACCAAAATATTGGTATAAATTTTATTATGAAATTTTTACCTTTTCATGTCGAGATTACTATTCACGTATACGGTACTATCCACGAAGTATGATTTTTCTTGTGAAATTTCTACCTTTTCGTGGGGTTACTATTCATGTATACAACACTATTCACAAAAAAATTAAATTTTCTTTTCTTTGTCCAAGTTGTCTATTATGGTTACTATCTTTGATTGTATCCGTATTTTGATCTTCATTCTTGAATTCTTCTCCACAATTAATATTATGGAGTATTTTTGAACTTGGATAAACCAATGTATGAATCCCTAATCTTTGATCTTTTATCTCACTGGATTCATTTTCTTTAAGCTATTTTTTATCATTCTCAGTCCAAAATGATGATATTACTGAATATCTTTGGCATGTAGTGCAAAGATAAATGATTACCTTATGAATATCTTTGGCCCGTAGTGCAAAGATGGACAGGTGTTGAGATGAACAAATGAATATCTTTGGCCCGTAGTACAAAGATGAATATTTGATTCAAGATGTATATTGATTGATTTTACAGGGATAAAATATTGATGATGGACTTTTAAATTCATAGATGATAGTAGATTTTATTCTCTACTTAACTCTTCTAATGAATTGTTATTTTCGCTGCGAATATTGATCTAAAACTTGTTGTCCATTATATTTTATCTGATTTATTGAAGACTAACAATAATTTGTTCAACATTATCTTAGTCATATTATTCTTTACTGGGCTAGTTGAGCTCACCCTTTTCCTTTTTGTTCCATTTTTCTTCTTAGGATGCGAGAATATAGCGGGAACTAGTCGTGGTGTGGAGTGATGTTTCAAAGCAGTTGTTTTAGTAGTCGTCACTATTTTATAAAATAGTGTATCAATAATTGTAATGAGAACTTATTTGAGTATAGATATTGTCTAGAAGATAATATTTGTATTTAAACTCACAGTATATTTGTTGTCGTATTTTGCACGACAATTGTAATAATTAAGTTATAGTTGTTTCTGTACCATGTATTTTGCGACTCAGAATGGGTGATGTATACCTATTTTGGGGGCGTCACAGTTGGTATCAGAGCTTAGGGATATGATTTCTGGCGGAGATCGGGGAATAAAACTAGGAGGGGAGAGATGATTAAATCCTTCGCTAGTGTGTCCTACCTAAGCTTATTTGTTGGTCGGTCATAATATAGGGATATTATATGGCATGTCAATTTCTTTAATTAACCATTGTTTTATGGTAGTATTTGAGAATGGCAGCTGGAAATGTTAACAATGGAGTGAGCGAGACTGTGGAGACACCTCTAATCACCAACTAGGATAATGTGATGTCAGGCGAAGAAGAAATTAGAGATATCCATGTGGTGAGTGAAGAATTAATAGTTGCACCCGAGCTAGTCACAGAGGTAGCAGCTGAGAGTGAGGAAGAAGAGGAACCTGGTGAGGATTTATTAGAAGAATTTTATGATCAAAATGTAAAATTGCAAAATCGTATCCATGAGTTAGAAGAGCAGGATGAAGAATGGCAGGCAGTCGTGCAGCAAAAGGATGCAACATTTCAAGCTTGTGTTACCCGATATGTGATGCTTGAACAGAAGCACTCTTTGGCAGAGTATAAGATGATAAAGCTAGAATCTGAGAATTCAAATGTCAAGGATCAGCTGAAAGAAGAAACAACTGAACGAGTGAGAATGAAGGATGCATAGGTAAAAGCCGCACGACGCGTTGATAATGTGGAAAGAGAATTCCAATCCAAGAAGGCGGAAACGTGGGTTAAGTAAATTACCAAGATATTTGATGTCTTGGGATGCACAGAGGAACAGAAAATTCCATTCACCACCTTTATGTTCCGTGGTGAGGCAGATTACTGGTGAGAATCTATGAAGCGTACCTAGTCAGCCGCACTCAATATGTCTTGGGAAACATTTCAAAAACTGTTCAATGACAAGTACTGAAACAACCCGGGTCAAATCTTGAGTCCAAAATAAATCGTGGATCAAATCCCAAGTCTGAATCGAATCAAATCAAATCCATCCAAATAAGGTCTCAAACTACTGGCCCAATAGTATCTTCTTGGGTCATCTTAGCTCACCACAGGCTCCCAAAAGGTTATGACTTGAAGGTACTATTGGTAGTAACTTATTTCCTTATATGTAGACAATTTTTTCCCCTATCTTTCGATGTGGGACTGAGGTGTTACAAACTCCCCCACTTAAATTTCTGATGTCTCCGTCAGAACCGATCACACACACGGCCCAAAGATCTTTGCCTCTCTAGCCATTGTGGGATAATACTGGCTAGTTTCGTATCCCCACCTCCGGACCTCCATCTCTCCATTGTGGGATAATACAACTAGCCTAAGTGTCCCCACCTTCGGCAACCCGATCGAATGACTCGACCCAAGCTTTCGAGAGTCGGCTCTGATACCGTATGAAACAACCCGGGTCAAATCCCGAGTCCGGAACAAATTTTGGGTCAAATCCCAAGTCCGAATGAAATCAAATCCATCCAAATAAGGTCTCAAACTACTGGCCCAATAGTATCTTCTTGGGTCATCTTAGCGCACCACAGACTCCAAAAAGGTCATGACTTGAAGGTATTATTGGTAGTAACTTATTTTCTTATATGTAGACAATTTTTTCCTCTATCTTTCGATGTGGGACTGGGGTGTTACAAGTACTTTCTTGAAAGTATTCGTCATATGAAGGAGGTAGAGTTTATTGGACTAGAACAAAATAACATGACTATGTCCCAGTACGAGGCTAAGTTCGCGGAGTTATCCTGGTTTGCTGTAAGACCCCGAATTTTATGAAATAAAAGTATTTAATTTTTCTTATAATTATGATTCAGTAAATGGTTAAATTGATAAAAAGTTAAGGGTGATATATGAATTTTTTTTCAAAATAAGCAAGTGGTTATAAAATATTCATTGTTTTCGGGGAATATTCGTTTGGTCGTGGAATATTCTTGCTGTTGGAAAATATTCGTACGATGGCGCAGCCATTTGTGGGCCCCATAACAGAATAACTGTCAGATGAAGAAAACCACAAATTTGAGTTTTTACAAATAACGGCGTAGTTGTTACCGTTAACACTGTTGGAATACCCGGTGGTTAAAATACAGTAATACGCGTGGTTGCACAGTAGCACACGGTTTTGCATAGTATTTTGAATTATTGATTCTTACATAAGAAGGCACTACTCAATAATTGTTACAGTAATTACTGTTCAATATTTTATTTTATTGATTCAATAATTCCTGCGTTGATATATTTTATTATTGTTGTTTCAATAATTGTCATTTCACAGTATCTCCATTATCAGATCAATAATTCATATTATTTGTGACGACCCCAAAATAGGTCCATTCCATCCAACCTATTCTGAGTCGCCAATTACATGGTACAGAAAACAACTATAACTTTGTTACAACAATTATTGTGCAAAATACCATAACACATATGCTGTGAGTTTGGATACAAATATATACCAAATGTGACACGTGTCCCAACCGTGGACAGCGCCTCACAGTGATACCTTACATAAAGGTATAGTCAAAAACTGTTTTAAAAATTAGAATCTTTGGGAAGTGCTCAAGAAAACCTTCGTACATGGGAGGCCATGCTTCTAGGTTATGATAGATATCATATGGCTACAGAATTATCCTTGGTTAACTCAATAGACCCCAAAGAAAAATGAGAAGATTACTATCATATTTTTCCCAATGGTAAGTCTTCTCTTGACATATCATTATTTCCACTGTCTCTAATTGAGAATTATACTTCAAACAAACACTAAGATTATATAGGTAGTGCTCGTAGATATACTCAGCAAGTGGATGAGCACAACCCTGTCTTATGATGACACGAAGTTGTATGTCATTAGACATCTTGTACGATAGTGGCAAAAAACCCTTCCAAAGTTGAGTTCACCTTACCCTCAACAGCTATAGACCACCGTTCTATTCCCCTGTTATCCCCCGCTCGACCCAGCTACACTTTTATTACCTGAAAAGGAATTGTGAAGCAAAAGGGTGAGCACAACTAGCTCAGTAAATAATATCATGACTAAAGATAATTAAATTATCAATAGCCTTCATCAGTAATAAATCAGAGATTTAGAACATATGGTAGATGATAAAACTTTTCAACCATAGTTGCAGCGGAACGAGCAATCCATTAGAAAATTCAAATATACCATAAAGTCTATTATCTTCTCCATGTTAAAAATCCACCAACACTGTTTTATCCCTGTAATATCAATCAACCGTTCCTTTCCACAATTATATGAGTAACTCATAATCATAATTGTGATTCTAAATTCCTCTTCGCACCCAGGACGAAGATAATTTTCATCACCTGTCTTTACCTAAAACATCAAAGATCATGGTTATACCAAATCACAGTTCCTGTTCATAATCATACTAATAAATTCATTTTTGCACTATGGGCCAAAGATATTCATCAACAGTTCATCTTTGCACTACAGACCAAAGATATTCAACAACATGTCATCTTTGCACTACAAGCCAAAGATATTCAACAACAGATCATCTTTGCACTACAGGCCAAAGATATTCAACAACAGATCATCTTTGCACTACAGGCCAAAGATATGCAACAACAATTCATCTTTGCACTACAGGCCAAAGATATTCAACAACAGTTCATCTTTGCACTACGACCAAAGATATTCAACAAAAGTTCATCTTTGCACTACAACCAAAAGATATTCAACAACAGATCATCTTTGCACTACAGGCCAAAGATATTCAACAACAGTTCATCTTTGCACTACGGGCCAAAGATATTCAACAACAGTTCATCTTTGCACTACGGCTAAAGATATTCATATCTCAAAGAAATACATAATCATTTCAGAATTTATATAAACCATAATTATAACCATGTTGATCATTTCTCCTTTGCACTTAAGCTAAAGATATTCACTTGTAAATTCAATGGTCATGATCATACTAGTCACAATTCATCTTTGCACTACTGGCCAAAGAGAACCCATAGTCATGATCATACCAATAATCTACCCATCTTTACACTCAAGTCAAAGAGAAATTTCATCACCATGATTATAAAAATGTTATATATGATAATAAAAATAATATAATCAACATATAGATTTAATCTCAAAAGTAATATTCATAAATCAACTATAATTTGGTTAGAAAAAGAAACTAATTTTGTCATGAATAGTAACTCGTGAATAGTAACTCATGAATAGTATTCCGTATTCGTACATAGTACCGTATACGTAAACATGTCATATACATGAATAATGTCGTATATGTGAATAGTGTCGTATACGCGAATAGTAACCCCGACACAAAAAGGTTGAACTTTTACAATAAAATTCATACCAATATTTCGGTATAATGATATTGAAAGAATAACATCATTACAAAAAAAAATATCCCTTACAATCCCTTACTATCCCTTACCTCAAAAGAGCAGCACTTCTGACTGAATATCGGATATGACGCTGAAGGAAACTTGCACTGATGAATAGCAACTCACCAAGTATCTAAATATTCACAAAATACACTCGATAATCTAGAGAGATAAAGAGAGAAAACTTATTTCTGGTGTGATTTTCAATTCTAACTTAGCCCTCTATTTATAGGAAAATATTAGCACACCGAAGCAGACTTGATCTGCTACCTGGTGGCTTTACCTGCTACTATTCCACCCACCAAAAATCAGTCATTTTCCCCAATAATCAAAAGTGGAGCCCACCCATTTCTAGAATTTTCCACCAAAATTATTTATAAACCTAATTTTCGAATCATTCACCTCTTAAAATTCATAACAAATTATACGTTCATTTTTAACGGTTCAAAATTTGTGGACATATACTCAACTTATATATGTATAACATATCCAAAAATCGCAACGATCCAACGGTCAGATTAAAAATTATAACTCACACAATAAAGCTGTAAGAACACTGATTTGATCTTTTAATACCTCCGATCCGACAAAATACTGATAAAATACCTCAACATTAATTCCTTCATTTATAACCACATAAATAAACCCATCATTTATATCCACATTAAATAAATATTTTCTTATCATATAAATTAATAATTAATTGTTCACAAATAATATTACAGAATCACAATTATGACAATCAGGCCGTTCCCAGGAAAGAGGGGGCTTTTCGATAAGGATTTCTCCTTACTGGCGCGCAATTAGGTGACCAAACCTCTCATTGACATAACTTTCTAGACATTTCCAATAATGTTATCTAATAATATTATTCAAATAATATGAATTATTGATCTGATAATGGAGATACTGTGCAGTGACAATTATTGAAACAACAATAATATAAAATATCAACGCAACAATTATTGATTCAATAAAATAAAATATTGAACAGTAATTACTGTAACAATTATTGAGTAGTGCATTCTCACGTAAGAATCAATAATTGAAAAAAATATTGTGCAATACCGTGTGCTACTGTGCAACTACGCGTATTACTGTATTTTAACCACCAGGTATTCCAACAGTGTTAACGGTAACAACTACGCAGTTATTTATAAAAACTCAAAATTTTCATTTTCTTCATCCGACAGTTATTCTGTTATAGGGCCCACAAATGGCTGCGCCGTCGTACGAATATTCCCCGACAACAATGAATATTTTATAACCATTTGCGTATTTTGAAAAAAAAAATCATATATCACCCTTAACTTTAACTTTTATCAATTTAACCATTTACTAAATAGGAAAATTGAATACTTTTATTTCATAAAATTCGGGGTCTTACATTATTTGAATAATATTATTAGATAGCATTATTGGCAATGTCTAAAAAGTTCTGTCAATGAGAGGTTTGGTCACCTAATTGCGCGCTAATAAGGAGAAATCCTTATCGGAAAGCCCCCTCTTTCCTGGGAACTGCTTGGTTGTCATTATTGTGATTCTGTAATATTATTTGTGAATAATTAATTATTGATTTATATGATAAGTAAATATTTATTTGATGTGGATATAAATGATGGATTTATTTATGTGGTTATAAATGAAGGAGTTAATGTTGAGGTGTTTTATCAGTATTTTGTCAGATTGGAGGTATTAAAAGATCAGATAGATATCTTTATCAGTATTTTTGTAGGTCAAGTCTGCTTCGGCGTGCTAACATTTTCCTATAAATAGAGGGCTACGTTAGAATTGAAAATCACAGCAGAAACATAAGCTTCTCTCTTTCTCCCTCTATATTATCGAGCGTATTTTGTGAGTATTTAGATATTTTGAGAGTTAAAGGTCCAACTACAGAAGTTGTTGGACATCGGTTTCATTTGTCTTATTGTATCTCCTTGGGGTGCTCCTGTTTTATTTGTAAAGAAGAAAGACGAGAGTATGTGACTTTGTATTGACTACCGGGAATTAAACCATGTCACCATCAAGAATAGGTATTCGCTACCTCGCATTTATGACCTGTTCAACCAGTTGCAAGGAGCATAATTCTTTTCAAAGATCGATCTTAGTTCTGGATATCATTAGCTGAAGATTAAAACTGAGAATATTATTAGATATCATTATTTGCAATGTCTAAGGAAGTTTTGTCTAGGAAAGGGGTTTGGTCACGTAATTACGCACCAGTAAAGAGAAATCCTTATCGGAAAGCCCCCTCTTTCCTGAGAACGATCTGGTTGTCATTATTGTGATTCTGTAATATTATTTGTGAATAATTAATTATTGATTTATATGATAAGAAAATATTTATTTTATGTGGATATAAATGATGGATATATTTATTGTGGTTATAAATGAAGGAATTAAGGTTGAGGTGTTTTATCAGTATTTTGTCGGAATTAATGGAGGTATTAACAATCATCCGTATGTGGATTTCAAACATTTTTTGTTTGGAATTTGGAAAAACTTTCTGCTAAAAAGTTGTAGAGAATTAAATTTCCTATGGAATAAACATGAGATTCAAATTTTTCTGATAAGAGAGCTATTTATTATAAATTATTGAAGTTTCGGAAATAAATATTTTTATTAAAAACATGGTGGGCCCCACTTATGGTTGGTGAGAAATGTGCTGAAAATTTATTTCAAAAGTGGTAGGCGTGAATAGTAGCAGGTAAAAACATCAGGTAGCAGGTTACTCTGCTATGGCGTTCTAAGCATTTTCCTATAAATAGGGTGCTTAGTTAGAATTAAAAATCACACCAGAATCATAAGCTTTCTCTCTCTATATTATCGAGCGTATTTTATGAGTATTTAGATACTTTGTGAGTTGCTATTCACTACAAGTTTCCTTCAGCCTTATACCTGATATTTAAGCCGGAAGTACTGTTCTTTTGAGGTAAGGGATGTTATTTTCTCCGTAAATGATATTATTTTCTTCAATATCATTATGCCGAAATATTGATATGAATTTTATTGTGGAATTTCTACTTTTTTGTGTCGGGGTTACTATTCACGTATACGGCACTATTCATAAAAAAAATGAAATTTTCTCTTCTTTGTCTAAGATGTCTATTATGGTTACTATCTTTGATTGTATCCATGTTTGGATCTTTATTCTTGAATTTTACTCCACTATAGTTTATTTTGGAGTATTTTTGAACTTGGATAAACTAAAGTACGAATCCCTAATCTTTGATCTTTTATCTCACTGGATTCGTCTCTTAAAAATATTTTTCATCATCCTCAGTCTTAAATGATGATATTACTGAAAATCTTTGGCCTATAATGCAAAGATGAATGATTAACTGATGAATATCTTTGGCCCGTAGTGCAAAGATGAATAAGTGTTGAGATGAACATGGCCAACTGGTGATACAAATGAATATCTTTGGCCTGTAGTGCAAAGAAGAATATTTGATTCAAGATGTATATTGATTGATGTTACAGGGATAAAATATTGAAGATGGACTTTTAAATTCATAGATGATAATATATTTCATTCTCTACTTAACTCTTCTAATGAATTGTTATTTCCGCTGCGAATATTGATCTAAAACTGGATGTCCATTATATTTTATCTGATTTGTTGAAGGCTAACGATAAATTATTTTTCATTATCTTAGTCATAATATTCTTTGTCAGGAATAAACATGTGAATGATATTCCTATTTACATATGATTTGATTATGATATATACATAAATGAATATGCAAGTATGATTGCATTAAGAAAAGATGTAAAGTCCTTTGATAGACAATAGAAACATATGTACAAGGACTTAGAATGAATTGATCAAATGTGTTAGGTTGATCCTACATAAGCAAAACAGCTTTGTAAAGTCCTTAAAAAGAAAAGATGTTCAAGGACTATAAATATAGAAAGATCAAGCATGTTAGGTTGATCTAATGATGTAATAGATAGGCTTATCTGATCATCGAGCACTGCACCAGAAATCGTAGTCTGCCAGGAGAGTCAAGGGAAACTCAAGAGCTATCGAGGCAGAATCGTAGTCTGTAAGATAGGAGATTTCGGAGTTCGTAGACTGCCAGGAGAGACGGGGAAAGGATCGTAGTGTGTCGAGGAGAACTCTATCAGGGTCATAGTCTGCTGAGGAAGTCATGTTCAGAATCGTAGAGATAGTCTGTCTACAAGTCGATCGAAGATCTGCCGAAGCCCAAGTCAAGAATCGTAGACTACACTCAGAGTCGTAGAGTCTACTGATCATATCAGACACAGAGATCGTAGTCGACCAAGATCAGATAAAGACAACAAGCATAATGACAAAAATCATAGAGTGTCAAGATCTGATCTCGGAGTCGTAGTGTCTGCACAGCCGAAGCTAAATCGTAGAGTGTAGAACTGAGACTTCAACAAATGTGCTCACAATGCTAAGGCAGAATCATAGAGCAAATACGATTCTCAATAAATGAGCACTCCCAGAATATCCAAAAAAATAAAGCCTCTGGTTGGCACTGCAAAGATACATCCCATCTGAAGGAAACCAGAGAGCACTCAACGAATGGCATGCAAACTAACAGAAGATTTAAGCACCAACCCAATCAACATCCAGATTGAGTTGTAAAGCCATTCAGGATGAAGTCTTTCACAAGGAGATCAGAAGAAGACTTCAATAACTGGCTAAGAAAAGTTAGCAAGTGCAGTAGCTGTCAAATAGACAGAAGACGACGATCTTGGAAGTAATCAGGATCATAGTGTTTGCCAAACAAAGAAAGAACTGATGGAGTGCATACAAAGATACTGGACAGCTTTTGAAGAACAAGGCTAAAGTGATTAAGCACTGTGTGAGACCCCAGATTTTATGAATAAATATTTAATTTTCTCGAAATATTTTTTTAATATTATGGTGTTGATTTAATGTAATGTTATAGTTGTGGGTAATATTTACAAATTTTGCATAGTAAGCAAGTGGTTGTATAATATTCGATTGGTCGAAGAATATTCTTTTTGTTCGGGAATATCCGTACGACGGTTCAATCATTGGTGGACCCTGCAACGGAATTATTATCGGATTGAGAAAACGACAAAAATACTTTATAAAAATAACAGCGGAAGTTTTACCGTTAACTGTTGAAACACCCGGTGTTAAAAGTACAGTAATACACGTTGTTGCACAGTAGCACACAATATTGATTATTGATGCTTACGTGAGAAGTCACTCAGTTATACTCAATTATTGCTACAGTAATTGTTGCATCATATTTCTCATATTATTGATTCAATTATTGTTACAGTATCATCTGCATAATATGATATATTATTAAATCAATGATTGAGATGGCAAAGTTATTTATATTATTATTTGCAATATTGACAATGTCTAGAAGTTCTGTCAAGGAGAGGTTTGGTCACCTAATTTCGCGCTAATAAAGAGAAATCCTTATAGAAAATCCCCCTCTTTCTTGGGAACGTCATAGTTGTTAAATATTATGAATTATAATATTAATGATGAATAAGTTCGTGTTGATTAAAGATGAATTTTATAGTTCCATTGTGTTGGACTTATTTGTGTTAGTATAATTGATGTCTGGAGGTTATATTGTTCAATCGGGTATTCGGGGCACTTTTCGTGTCGGAGTACTATTCACGAGTTACTATTCACGGGATACAATTTATCACCCGTAAAATATATTTCTTTTCGGTCCAAATCATTTTTGGGTACAATATTATTCCATGAGGAGATGTGTTAATTTTTCAGACCGTTGGTTGAAGTTATAATAGTAAATCAATATGGACCGTCCGTTTAAAAGTAAATCAATCTGGACCGTTCATGAATTAGTTACTATTCAGTTCATTTTCCTATAAATAGAAGTTCATTCCTTCATTATATTCAGTTTCTTTTACGGTAAGAGATATTATTTATTGTACTCGTAAGGGATATTATTTCTTTTGTATTCATGAAGAGAACTTCTGTTATTCCATTATTTATTATTCTGTTGGAATAACCTGTATACGCGGGCTACCCTATACTTGGTGAAATTCTTCTGTTATTCCATTATTTATTATTCTGTTGGAATAACCTGTATACGCCAACTACCCTATACTTGGTGAAATTCTTCTGTTATTCCATTATTTATTATTCTGTTGGAATAACCTGTATACGCGGACTACCCTATACTTGGTGAAATTCTTCTGTTATTTCATTCTTTATTATTCTGTTGGAATATCCTGTCTGTGCGTTTTATGCCGGAACTGGTTCCAATCTTTATTATTCTGTTGGAATATCCTGTCTGTGCATTTTACGCCGGACCTGGTTCCATTCTTTATTATTCTGTCGGAATATCCTGTCTGTGCGTTTACGTTGGACCTGGTTCCATTCTTTATTATTCTGTTGGAATATCCTGTATGTGCATTTTACGCCGGACCTGGTTCCGTTATTTAATATTCTGTTGGAATAACCTGCATGTGCGGTCTATCGCATGCATGGTGATTTCTTTTGTTATTCCATTCTTTATTGTACTCAGTTGGTTAAAACTTTGACTTCTATACTCCGTGAAATTAGTGGAATATCTTTGATATTTGCGCTTCATCCAGTATCTTTTCATGAAAATATTCTTCTGAGCATTCTTGAATTTTACTCTACAAAGAAGTATCATGTTGACAATGTGGACGTTATTAGTTCCTGGATAAATTAATTCTTGAACTTGTTTTATTGAATTCTTATATCATTGTCATCATCCTCATGTTTATATTATATTGAAAGTCATCTGTGGCTTATAGTGCATAGATGGACTTGGTATGATTATGACCAGGGATTATTTGGTATAATCATAACCGTAATGTTACAAATGATGTGGAAAAAGTCCTCATTGGCCCGTAGTGCATTAATGGATAATTTTTGGTATGATTATGGCTATGGATTCTCTTTGGCCGTAGTGCAAAGATGAATTGTTTTATGGCATGATCAGGACCGTTGATGAAAACATGATTATCTTAAGCCGTAGTACATAGGTAATTCGTGGTCGTGATACTAAAGAATATCCTTGGTCGTAGTGCAGGGGTGATTCGATGATGTGAATTATTTATTAAGTTGAGTCTCAGCGATAAAAGTGATGAAAAACCTTTTAAATCATAGAAGATAGTAGATTTTATTCCCTACTTGACTCTTCTAATGGATTTCTTGTTCCGTTGCAGTTAAACTTAATAGTTATTATATTTTATCAGTTTAACACTGTTGAAGGCTAACGATAAATTCTTCTGCATTATCTTAGTCATAATATTTCTTACTAGGCTAGCTGAGTTCACCCTTTCTTTCACCGTTCTCTTCAGGAAATGAGAACGTAGCTGGGACTAGTCGGGGAACAGAGTGATGGTCCTATATGGTACATTAGTAGTCCTCACTATTCTGTGAAATAGTGTGATAATAATTGTAACGAGGACTCCTTTTGAGTTTGTATAATCTCTAGTAGACAATATTTGTATTCAAACTCATAGTTTATGTTTTGTCGTATTGTACACGACAGTTGTATTATTAAGTTGTATTTGAATTCTGTACCATATATCTGGCGACTCAAGATGGGTGATGTATACCTAATTTTGGGGGCGTCACACATTGGGTCAGTCCATTGATGATAAGTGAGCGGGAGATCACAAGGAGAAAGCGAGCTGGACACGCCACAAATCTGAAGTGTCTTGATATTCAGAAGGGGCCAGAACAAAGAAGTCAAGCCATCAGTATCTGAGAGTTGTTGAGGCAAACAAAAGTGTTGAAGCACTCCACAAGAGAAGGAAGATGTATTCTAAATTGAAGATCCAATCAACACTCTTCAATATCGTAGTGTTGTCTCTACCAGTCAACAAGACACTACGATCAGGTCCAAGAAGACATGCATCAGAATCGTAGAGTTCGAACAGCTGAAGATTAAAGCATTGGCAACGGTTTAATCTGAAGGTTGATATTTGGACAAGAGCTTATTGAGAACATCGATGCAAAAGGACAACCTCTGATCGAGGAATCAGAAGGGTGAAATAAAGTCTTTGACCTGCCCGAGGCATAAAAGTAATATATTTGATAGGGGAGGTGAAACAGTAGACTGCAGTGTCAGAAAGTCAGAAAAGGAGATGTCATGTCACATCTGCAGTCTACACCAAATAACTCGAGATCTGCGAAGCAAATCTGAAAGCTTTCAACGGCTACTTTCTAATGGGAAGATTGGGAAGAGGTATAAATCAATAGAGCTTCAAAGATCAAGTGTTGCTGATGATTGCTATATTGTAGAATCGTTGAGTTGGTAAAATGCTAAACGTTGACTCTACGAGTTCCACCTGAGCTTAAATAGAACAAGTCTCAGTGACAGTGAGACTACGAAGGTGGAAGTGAAGCAGCTTTGAAGAAGGACTTAAACAAATCAAAGCTTCACTCAACAAAGATGAGAATGCTACTTGAATTGGCAACTAAGATAAGAGCCAAGAAGGACAAGAAGATAGCATTTAGGAGAGTGACAAAGCACAAGGCTGATCCTAAGAGCCACTCTACGAATCACCATGAACCCAAAGCTGAAGCAGAGCAAGAGCAGAACCATGTCTGCCAACATGTTAAGAAGGGTTCAGGAAATGGTGATGATGCACAACTGACACTGCATGAAGATGAGTAGAACAGAAGAAGATCAGCTGCACCAAAGATGATGCGGTCCAGTCTCGAAGCAGAATGCAAAGAGGACCACACCAAGATGCTAAGTAAGAAAGATGATAAAGCTTAAAGTCATATTAGCATCTCATTACCAACAACAACAAGAAGCCAGGGCCTGAGGGGTCCTTCTCTGAAGGGACTAAATGAAGTTCCAAGCCTGCTGGGCTTGAAGAGTTCCTAGGGAACTGGAGAAGTTCCAAGGATGTTGGCTTTGAAGAGTTCTTAGTGAACTGAAGTCCCAAGGTTGCTGGCCTTGAAGGAATCTTAGTGATTCAGGGTGCTGCCCTTCCTTAGTGGAAATCCTGCTAGTTGAAAGCATAAAAGTGGATTAGGAGCTTGAGTCTCTGAACCACTTAAATCCCCTTGTGTCTTTTACTTTATGTTATTTACATTATGTACATTAACTGTTATAACTGCTATGTATGTTTTAACTGCTTACTACTGAATTAACTCTACGAACAATGTATGTCTAATTATGAATATATCAATGAAGGGGATCTTTTACTTATTCCGCTATGCTTGAAAAGATTCTTATGTTTGTCACATGCTAATTCATGAGTAATACAAAATAAACCAGAAAAGAATTTGAAATTAAAAAGGATATATTCAATCCCCCCTTTTAGATCAATATTGTGCCTACTGGGAACTAACATTCTTTATTGGGCTAGTTGAGCTCACCATTTTTCTTTTTGTTCCATTTTTCTTCTCAGGAGGTGAGAATATAGCAGGAACTATGTGACAACCTGATATTTTCTATATAAATAAATAAGAAATTTTGCGTATAATTTTTTTTTATTTTAAAGATGAGGATTTGTACAAGAAAATATGTATATGTATTTATGTGGTAAATAAAAATATATTTATTACATAAATATTTATAAATAAATTTATTTTAGAATTATTAAATATTATAAAGTATATTCTTATAATAATTAATTTAAAGATTGAAATGTTTTTATTAATTATTTTCCATAAAAATATAATTATATATTATTTAAATAACATATGGAGTGATTTTTAGAATAATTATAATAATTATTTTATTATATGAATTTTAGTACAGAATATTAAGTTAATAAATTTTACCTTAATTATTAAGGTTAAATATGAAGAATAAATCAGATATGGAATCTAAACCCTAGTTTTGGGTTTTGATCAAGACATGAGAATAATATTATAATATTTTAATATTTTAATTTTCAGTGCTATAAATATGTACTGTATGTATGTACTATAGATGTTGGTCAATTATGGTGTATATTGACCAAACCCTAGCATTAATTGATTTGACCTTATTTTTCAATTTAAAGGGTAAATTCAAGACTGTATTATGACTATATTATATGATTTAGGTTATGTGTTATATAATGAAATGCTAATTAGGGAATTATATTTATAAATATCAAACCCTAATTTAGATTTAAATTTCTGATATTAGAAACCCTAATTGAAAACCTAAATCGGATAATTTTATCTGTCAGAAATTGTGTTACTGTGATTAAAAATGTGTGTGATAGACTTTAATTACTAATTAAGGTAAACCTAGTTAGTAAATTAAAACCCTAAAACCTAGAAACCTAATTTAATTTCTAGAAACCCTAATTATATTATAGAAACCCTAATTTTTGGTGTTCTAAACCCTAATTGCTTTATTAGCAAAGTTAATTATGATTAAGGGTAATAAACCCTAATGTCCATGTATAAGATAATTACAAACTTAATTTATTTAGCAAATGCGCTATATGTATATACACAGCTGTGTATTACACAATAGGCCTAGGACGACAGATTTTTTGGGTTATAGCGACGGTAAACTGTCTCCATAGCCCAGAATAGCTATGACGACGGGTGAAACCGTCGCTATAGCCCAAAAAATTATCGCTATAGCCTACTGTGTAATACACAGCTGTGTACAAACATTTTCTCCTTAGCAAATTTATTTTTTCAATATTTTAGAAACTAAAATCAATTTATTTTTTTATTTTTGTACAAACCCTAGTTGCTAAAAATAATTTATGCTAAGAGCTAACCCTTAGGGTTAAACCCTAAGGGTTTGATAAGTTACCATTTTGCCATTTAATTGATTTATCAAAGGACCAAAATGCCCTTTTTAGTGTTTTAGTAAGCTAACTTGCAAAGTTGGCAATATCTTTAGTTGGTAACCTAATTCTACTAACCCCAACAACTCCATGCACGAATTTTCCAACAAATCAGTCTCTAGAACATCCCATACATGCATCTAATTTGTCTATAAATAGATTGAAGGAGAGAGAAAATGCATTTGTTTACTAAAAATTGCACAAACACCTAACCAAGACTTCCTTTCACAAATACCCACGAAATTTGTAAGTTTTATAGTCCCAAAACACAGCCCCACGTCCACCATAAACAAATCAACAACACAAAATCAAGAATTGGATCATCAAGGTATAAACCCTAGCCATTAATTTTGTCCAATGATCTGTCGTTAGATCTTGTGATTTGTTGTTAAAATATGTTGTTTGTAGTCTAACTTAATGATCTGGGTTGGTATATTGCAAGTCCATAACATCAAAATGCTCAAAATCACGTTTTTCAAAAATCTTGAAAAAAATTTCTGGAGGTCTGACAGTGAATGTCAAGCCCTATAAATCATTGATCGTTTATTATTTATGTTGTTTAAATGTTGTTATGTGTAGACTAATATGTCCTCTTTAATCTGTAGCAAGAATCAAGCTTAGATCTATTTTAGAATTCAAGTTATTCTGGGTTAAACATGGTTGACCAAGCATGACTGGACAATTCTGGGTAACCCAGAAATTGCCCAGAAACGGTCTAACAACACATTTGACCGGCTAGATCTTTCTGTATAATGTTAATTTATGTTGTTTGTTGAGTTTAGGATGTAGTACGGTATAATAAATATAGACTCATGCTTTTATATCGTTAAAACATTACATATTCTGGATTTTGTGGACGGTCAAAGTAGCTGGAATGATCACAATTGCGTTTTCTGGGAATTTCCAGAACAAATGAAGAACAGCCCTCTGACAGTGTTTGACCGAGTTATATCTTGTAGATCTGTTGTTGTTAAACTGATATGTTGCTTTAATGTTGTTACTTGACACAAGGACTACAGATTTAAACCTTGATACCACATAAACAATGAACAGAACCTAACTTAAAATGAGCTTGTATGTGACCAGTCGAGTTTCTGGGTTTCTGCGAAAACCCAGAATTGGCCTGACAAGGAGTTTGAGAGTCCAGATCTTCATGACATGATATTGTATGACTAAGTTATTGATTGTTAGTAATATTGTTGCAAACCTACTACAATATGAGCGTTTAATCTAGCCTAGATGATGAATACACTGAGAATTAAACTCGGTCAAAGTAGCTAGCCGATATCTGACCGGATTTCTGGGTTTGGCTTGAAAAACACCAACAGCGACGGTTACTGTCGCTAAAAGCATTCAGCGACGGTTTTTAATTTATCTATTTTCTGAATTTCTGAAAATTGATTAAAAATAGAAAATAAATTATAAAAATTACCAAAAATAGTTTTAAAAATTATTTTAAATTATGAAAAATACTTTTTGATTATTTAGAATATTTTTCATTAATATTTATAATTATTTGAATATTAATGATATGTAATTTATTTAATTAGTGTATTAAATAAATTAGAGAAAAATGATTTTAATTATATAAAAATCATTTTAAAAATGAATAAAGTGTTTAAAAATATTTTTGAGTTATATTTGGTAACTTTTAATATTTTGTGATGAATTTCATTAATTAATTAATATTAATGATATTTAATTTATTTAATAAATGTATTAAATAATGTATGAAAAATAGATTTAATGATTTAAAAATCATATGAAAATGATTTAAAGGTTTATAAAAATATTTTAAGTTATAATATATAACTTTTGATATTTTGTCATGAAAATATTAATAATTTTATATTAATTATATTAGATTTATTTAATTGTTAAATAAAATAAATAAGTTAAAAATGATTTTATTGATTTAAAAATCATTTTAAATGGGAATAAAGTGTTAGAAAGTATTTTGACTTTAAAAAAAATATATATTTTTCTATTTTTTGGAGAATTCTCATTAATAATTTATTATTAATGATATTATTATTATTTAATGATTATATTAAATAATTTAGTTATAAATGATTTTATTATTATAAAAATCATTTTTTAAATAAAAATAAAGTGTTTAAAGATATTTTAAGTTATAAAATATAAATTTTAATATTTAAAGAATAATTTCATTAATAATTTATTATTAATGATATTTATTTAATGATTAATGATATTAAGTTTATTTAATAATTATATTAAATAAATAGTTTAAAAATGGTTTTATTTATTCAAAAATCATTTAAAAAGGATATAAATGAATTAAAAATATTTTAAGTTATAATTAACGACTTTTAATATTTAGATAATAGTTCATTAATATTTAAATATTAATGGTAATTATTTAATGATGATTTTAAATGTTTTAAAAATCATTTAAGGGTAATATTAATACTTTAAAAATATTTTGAGTTATTATACATAACTTTAATATTTTGGCAATAATTTCATTAATAATTTAATATTGATTAAATATTAATGATAATAGAATTGTTTATTATTTAAATCATTTAATAATGATTCTGATATTTTAAAAGTATGGTAAATGGTAATAATTATTTTATAATTATTATAAGGTAATGAAAAAAATAGTGCGACTGTTGTTTAAGTTATCTATTTGGATATTGAACTCCGGGATAGAGTCTTAGACTCGATTTTTACCCGATAAAGTTGTCGGTAGACCGACATGTTTCAAAAATTGATCTGGACTTAGATAATTTAGTTAGCTAACTATTTATTTGTGATTCAATGGTTGTTAAAGTTGTGTGACAATATGATTAGGAATGTGTTGATGATTGTTTGTGAGTCAATGATTGTTGAACATGTGTGATAATGTGAATAGGGAATGTGCTGACTGCAATAAGCAGCATTATGTGTTACGTTATGATATACTAATCGGTAAAATGATCTGATTAATGATAGGCCGTGATAGAAAAGATAAATCTAAGTTGTGTAATTATAAGCAGCGCATCAAGCAAGTATCCTAACTTTGCATTTTCTTTATGCAATTGACAGAAGTGAGAAGTTCAGAATTATTATTATTAATGTATAGATTGTTAAACCTATATTATATACACCCTTTGATTATCAACATGTTAGTATATGATAATTCGGATATATATTCTGTTCGTTAATTTCTAGAAATGATTATACAAGTGTCCCCACTTGGATAATCATTGTATTTAATCACATGTTGATACACCTTTGATATATTTAAATGTTGAATTATATATTATTGTTGAACAAGATAAGACCTTTGTTATGAAAATCCGACAGGTATGAACATCCCGATAATGGGGAAATTTTTATGCGCCCAAGGCGGACAGAGTGAACGATAATTTCGTTCTTGTACATGTAGTATTGATCAATACAGGGTACAACGGGGTTTATCACCCTCCGTGCCTGTAAGTCATGACGGTTTACAGATGAATTTCTGTTTAAACCTTTTCGAAAATGAAAACAATGTTCATAGTATGTCACAGAAATCCCATGTATAGTTAATACGTATTTTCAAAAATTTGAAAGAGGGTTGTTATGCTATTATTATTGGTACAGATTACTTCACAACTGTTGATTGGTTATAGAACAATATTATAAAGAAAATATTTAAATTCTTTCAGCTTATATATATATAAATACTTGCTGGGCACTCAAATGCTCATCCTTGCTTAATTTAAATGTTTTCAGGTAAGTATGAACAACCCGAAGGATCTGCCAAGAACAAGGGGAAGGGGAGAGTTGCTGAATGACTTTTTATGCTATCTTCTGTAATAGTTTAACTTTATTAGGATATGGATGATAAATATTATTATTATCATGTAATGAATGTTAAAGGTTTCGTACTTGGGATTTGTGAAACTCTGATAATATGTAAATTAAATTTGATAAATCTATATTATTGTTATTATCATTAGTATTATTCCGCTCATAGAAATGGTATCGTGAAGTACCGAGTTTGGGTTTCAAGTATCCGGATTCAGGGACCTCACATCATGGTATCAGAGCTATAGGGTTAGAAACCTTAGGTGGAATAGACCTTAGGTTATAACCTTAGAACAGAAGGAAACGTTGAAAATATAAATAACTCATATAGAGTTTAAAATAGATGAATCGGATAAATTCATCGTCAAACAAACTAAAAGATAAATTATATAAAACCTTTATGTGTTATGTGTATATATGATAATCAGGATAATTGCTGTGTTTAGATGTCAGGTGAAAAAGGATTAGGATACCCACGGATCGTAAAGAAGGAGCTAATATCGAAGTCAATAGCGGAAATAGAAGCTCATAATGAAACCAACTCGGATGAGGTGGTTATCGTGGAAAACATAGTACCAGATCCGGAAATAGTGGATTTGACATATAGTGATTCAGACCCTAAAGCTGAAGCTGATCAAGCACCAATGGAGGTTCAGGATTTGAGGAACAAGGTTTCTTCTCTAGAAGGGTTGTGGGAGATAGAAAAGCTGCTTAATAGTCAGTTGCGTCAAGCATTAATAGAATCAATGGAAGAACAGGATAAGCTTAAACTCAAAATTAATCAGATGGGAGCCTCAAGCAACACTTCGTGTGCAGCTCCGAGAGATAAGGGAAAAAGGAAGGTAGAAGACCATGATTTAGGAAAACCTGGTAAGAAGAAATGGAAAAGAATATGTTATCTTTGCGGTTATGAAGGGCATACCACTCTGTACTGTCCTGACTATAAACGGGGAGCATGTTTTGTTTGTGGAAAGGAAGATCATCAGGCGAGAAGCTGTCCAAGAAAGAAGGCTTAGTAAATAGGTAGTGTAGGTTCTTTTGTGTAGATATGTTTAATATAATGTGTGCTTAGTATGTCTGTGTAATATATTATTCTAAACTTTTGTACAAGTGGTGAAGTAAATCCTGACTTTTGCTGTCACAAAGGGATAACTGATGTTTAAAGCACTATGTGCTGTGTTATGTAAAGTATTTTGAAATCAATGAATGAATATGAATCCAAGTTTGAGTTATGAAACAAGTTTAATACATTAAACTTATATGATAAGGTTTAGAATATAAGTTAATTTATGGTTTTACTTAACCAGATAATGCCGCCAAGACGTCAAACTCGAAATCAGAGGGCAGAAGAGTCTGTTAACAACGTTAAAGGACAACAACAAGCGGACCCAATGCAGCAGTTCGCAAATATGGTAGCTCAGGCTATGCAACAAGGGAACCCGCCAGATAATCACTTGGAAAATTTCAAAGACTTTAAGGTTGTAGGACCGCCAGAATTTAAAGGTACGACTGACCCTGTAGAAGCCCAAACTTGGGTTAAGGAAATTGAGAAGGCGTTTATAATAGCTAGGGTAGCTGAGGAGAAAAAGACCTCTTTTGCCACCTACATGATGAAGGGTGAGGCAAATTTCTGGTGGGAAACGAATCAGGTAAGGATAGGAGTAGGTGTGGTAACATGGGATAGATTTAAGACTTTATTTTTTGAGAATTATTTTTCAGCTAGTATGCAGTCTAGAATGGAGGTAAAATTTCTGGAGTTGAAGCAAGGGGATATGTCGGTGGCGGAATATGCCGCGAAATTCAATGAGTTAGCTAGGTTTGCTCCGCATTAGTTGATACGGAGGCTAGGAAGGCGAGGAGATTTGAGCTGGGATTAAAACCCTGGCTCTATAATAAGGTGGTAGTGTTGCAGATTCCAACATTTGCAGCACTCATGGAGACGACAATAATTACTGAGGAAGGGAGTGAGGCTATGAGCCTCTACAACAAGGAAAGGAAAAACAAGGGCAAGGTCGAGGGAGCTGAAAATGTAAGAATTAATAGTAGTAGCAGGAGTGTTGATGGAAAAAAGAAGGGAAACTACTTTGGAAACGTGCAGGTGAAGCAAGAGGGAGTGAAAAGGTAGGCGGTTCAGTGCAAGACATGTGGAAATAACCACTCTGGAGAGTGTTTGAAAGGGAAATTTGTCTGCTACAAATGCGGGCAGGAGGGCCATATCTCTCCCAACTGCCCAAATCCTAGAATGAACAGTGGTTGTTTTATTTGTGGATCAATGGAGCACAGGGTGAAGGGTTGTCCGAACAGGAGGGTGGAGGCAGGAAAGGAGAATACTGGTAAGGGTAGTGGAACGTTAGCAATCATGGGACCGACATCATCGAACAAACCAACAAAGTCAACATCAAGGGTCTTTAACATGACGGTTCAAGACACGGTGGTAGCTGGCAATGCAGTTCCAGGTAATATTCGAATAACTTTTAATTGTATATTTATAATTTTTCTATTTATAGTAAATTATTTTATAAAGAAATTTGAAGGAGGAATTTGAGTTCTTTTAGAAATCAAATTTCCGTTTAATCAGAAAGACAAGTTTTATGTGATTAGTTAAAGATCAGTTCGATCAAAGATGATCGAGATCTACTTGCGAAGAGTTTGAATGTTATATACCCGGATATATGTAGGTTTTAAAGTGGTGATTCCGGGGACGGAATCTTTATAAGGGAGGGTGAATGTGACAACCCGATATTTTCTATATAAATAAATAAGAAATTTTGAGTATAAATTTTTTTTTATTTTAAAGATGAGGATTTGTACAAGATAAAGTGTATATGTATTTATGTGGTAAATGAAAATATATTTATTACATAAATATTTATAAATAAATTTATTTTAGAATTATTGATTATTATAAAGTATATTCTTATAATAATTAATTTAAAGATTGCAATGTTTTTATTAATTATTTTCCATAAAAATATAATCATATATTATTTAAATAACATATGGAGTGATTTTTAGAATAATTATAATAATTATTTTATTATATGAATTTTAGTACAGAATATTAAGTTAATAAATTTTACCTTAATTATTAAGGTTAAATATGAAGAATAAATCAGATATGGAATCCAAGCCCTAGTTTTGGGTTTTGATCAAGACATGAGAATAATATTATAATATTTTAATTTTCGGTGCTATAAATATGTACTGTATGTACGTACTATAGATGTTGGTCAATTATGGTGTATATTGACCAAACCCTAGCATTAATTGATTTGACCTTATTTCTCAATTTAAAGGGTAAATTCAAGACTGTATTATGACTATGTTATAGGATTTAGGTTATGTGTTATATAATGATATGCTAATTAGGGAATTATATTTATAAATATCAAACAGTAATTTAGATTTAAATTTCTGATATTAAAAATCCTAATTGAAAACCTAAACCGGATAATTTTATCTATCAGAAATTGTGTTACTGTGATTAAAAATGTGTGTGATAGACTTTAATTACTAATTAAGGTAAACCTAGTTAGTAAATTAAAACCCTAAAACCTAGAACCCTAATTTAATTTCTAGAAACCCTAATTGTATTATGGAAACCCTAATTTTTGGTGTTATAAACCCTAATTGCTTTATTAGCATAGTTAATTATGATTAAGGGTAATAAACCCTAATGTCCATAAGATAATTACAAACTTAATTTATTTAGCAAATGGGCTATATGTAGTGATGCACAAATGGCCTGCGGCCTGGAGCCTGGCCTTGATCCGGCCTGAGCCCGACCTGATCAAAGCTCGGCCTGGTCAAAGCCTGGCCCGGTCAGGCCCGGCCTGCTAAACCAAGAACAGACCATAAATTAATGGCTCATACCCGGCCTGGCCTATCCTTCCAAAAAGCCTGGCCCGGCCTGGCCTACAACCTAGTTTGTAGCCTGGACCGGCCTGTGCGACCTAATCCGGCCTGCGACTTATCCAACCGAAAATCTTTGGTTGGGTCATACTAGTTTACAAGGAAAACTTCCTTATACTTGCATCCCACTTTCAATGTGGGACTTAACTTTTACAAGAGCCTAAAAACTTTAGTTGGGTACTTGTGTTATACTAGCGAGTCATTTTATAAGAAAATTCTCCTTATACTTGCATCCAACTTTCAATGTGGGACTTAACACTTACAAGATAAATATTGGGAATGTGGGACTTAACTTTTACAAGAGCCTAAAAACTTTAGTTGGGTACTTGTGTTATACTAGCAAGTCATTTTATAAGAAAATTCTCCTTATACTTGCATCCAACTTTCAATGTGGGACTTAACACTTACAAGATAAATATTGGAATTTAGGATTGCTATTATAGAGTGAAGTCTTATCTTCAATTCAAGTTCAATTCGATGTGGGACTTTGAGATTAATAGTTGTAATTTCATAACAATTTCCAAAGTAAGATCATGCTTTTCGGCAGAGCTTGGTGCATATGTTCACTAAATTTAACATAGTCGGCCCACAAGACAGCCTCCTTTTTCAACAACTTAACAATTCTTAACACAGTTGACTAATATACCAAAGAAAAGATCTTAAAATGAACAATGTGGGACTTGGATATTTTGAAATAAAGTAATTAAACTTAAGTCATTACAGAATAAGCACAACAGTATATGGCATTTGTTAACTAATTTTACCATAATCATACTCATTCCACATGACAACCTCCTCCTTCAACAACTTTAGAAAACCTAACACAAAGTTGACTAATATACCAAAGAAAAGTTCTTAAAATAAACAATGTGGGACTTTTGCTAAAACTAAAATTTTGAAGCACAACTAACAAAGTGTTGGACAGAGACACTTAGTTCAATTACATTTTTGTTTCAAAGTCCCACATAGTCTAATTAACATTTCTTGTCCCTAATTTTCTTCTATAAATAGAGGAGAGTTCAAGTTATAATAATTCAAGCAAAATGTACTTGAGCTTATGTTGGGGTTTGGCTTTGCAAAGTCCCACATAGTCTAGTAAAAGATTTTTGTTCTTGCCTTCCTTTAATAAATGGAGGATGAGTATAGTAGGATTGGCTGGAGAAGTAATGTCAGTTTGGCCAAGCAGATGTAGAGTGGGTTTGGCCATGCTTGGTATAGTCCCACATAGTCTAATAAAAAGATTTTTGTACTTTGTTTTCCTTCAAAATTTAGAGGAGAATTTGAGTTTTAAGTTATAAGTAACACTTGGGCCTGGCTCGGCCTGGCCTATAGGCCTTAGCAGGCCCCGTTTTTTTGTTTTAAATCTGGCCTGGCTCGGCCTGTAGACTAAAAGTCAAGGCCTGACCTGGCCTGGTCAACGATAAAAGCCTGGCAGGCTTGGGCCGGTCCAGGCCAGGCCGGCCCGTTGTGCATGCCTAGCTATATGTATATACACAGCTGTGTATTACACAATAGGCCTAGGACGACAGATTTTTTGGGTTATAGCGACGGTAAACTGTCGCCATAGCCCAGAATAGCTATGACGACGGGTGAAACCGTCGCTATAGCCCAAAAAATTGTCGCTATAGCCTACTGTGTAATACACAGCTGTGTACAAACATTTTCTCCTTAGCAAATTTATGTTTTCAATATTTTAGAAACTAAAATCAATTTATTTTTTATTTTTGTACAAACCCTAGTTGCTAAAAATAATTTATGCTAAGAGCTAAACCTTAGGGTTAAACCCTAAGGGTTTGACAAGTTACCATTTTGCCATTTAATTGATTTATCAAAGGACCAAAATGCCCTTTTTAGTGTTTTAGTAAGCTAACTTGCAAAGTTGGCAATATCTTTAGTTGGTAACCTAATTCTACTAACCCCAACAACTCCATGCACGAATTTTCCAACAAATCAGTCTCTAGAACATCTCATACATGCATCTAATTTGTCTATAAATAGATTGAAGGAGAGAGAAAAAGCATTTGTTTACTAAAATTGCACAAACACCTAACCAAGACTTCCTTTCACAAATACCCACGAAATTTGTAAGTTTTATAGTCCCAAAACACAGCCCCACGTCCACCATAAACAAATCAGCAACACAAAATCAAGAATTGGATCATCAAGGTATAAACCCTAGCCATTAATTTTGTCCAATGATCTGTCGTTAGATCTTGTGATTTGTTGTTAAAATATGTTGTTTGTAGTCTAACTTAATGATCTGGGTTGGTATATTGCAAGTCCATAACATCAAAATGCTCAAAATCACGTTTTTCAAAAATCTGGAAAAAAATTTCTGGAGGTCTGACAGTGAACGTCAAGCCCTATAAATCTTTGATCGTTTATTATTTATGTTGTTTAAATGTTGTTATGTGTAGACTAATATGTCCTCTTTAATCTGTAACAAGAATCAAGCTTAGATCTGTTTTAGAATTCAAGTTATTCTGGGTTAAACATGGTTGACCAAGCATGACTGGACAATTCTGGGTAACCCAGAAATTGCCCAGAAACGGTCTGACAACACATTTGACCGGCTAGATCTTTCTGTATAATGTTAATTTATGTTGTTTGTTGAGTTTAGGATGTAGTCCGGTATATTAAATATAGACTCGTGCTTTTATATCGTTAAAACATTACATATTCTGGATTTTGTGGACGGTCAAAGTAGCTGGAATGATCACAATTGCGTTTTCTGGGAATTTCCAGAACAAATGAAGAACAGCCCTCTGACAGTGTTTGACCGAGTTATATCTTGTAGATTTGTTGTTGTTAAACTGATATGTTGCTTTAATGTTGTTACTTGACACAAGGACTACAGATTTAAACCTTGATACCACATAAACAATGAACAGAACCTAACTTAAAATGAGCTTGTATGTGACCAGTCGAGTTTCTGGGTTTCTGCGAAAACCCAGAATTGGCCTGACAAGGACTTTGAGAGTCCAGATCATCATGACAATGTATTGTCTGACTAAGTTATTGATTGTTAGTAATATTGTTGCAAACCTACTACAATATGAGTGTTTAATCTAGCCTAGATGATGAATACAATGAGAATTAAATTCGGTCAAAGTAGCTAGCTGATATCTGACCGGATTTCTGGGTTTGGCTTGAAAAACACCAACAGCGACGGTTACTGTCGCTAAAAGCATTCAGCGACGGTTTTTAATTTATTTAATTTCTGAATTTCTGAAAATTGATTAAAAATAAAAAATAAATTATAAAAATTACCAAAAATAGTTTTAAAAATTATTTTAAATTATGAAAAATACTTTTTGATTATTTAGAATATTTTTCATTAATATTTATAATTATTTGAATAATAATGATATTTAATTTATTTAATTAGTGTATTAAATAAATTAGAGAAAAATCATTTTAAAAATGAATAAAGTGTTTAAAAATATTTTCGAGTTATATTTGGTAACTTTTAATATTTTGTGATGAATTTTATTAATTAATTAATATTAATGATATTTAAGTTATTTAATAAATGTATTAAATAATTTATGAAAAATAGATTTAATGATTTAAAAATTATATGAAAATGATTTAAAGGATTATAAAAATATTTTAAGTTATAATATATAAATTTTGATATTTTGTCATGAAAATATTAATAATTTTATATTAATTATATTAGATTTATTTAATTGTTAAATTAAATAAATAAGTTAAAAATGATTTTATAGATTTAAAAATCATTTTAAATGGGAATAAATTGTTAGAAAGTATTTTGACTTTAAAAAAATATATATATTTTTCTATTTTTTGGAGAATTCTCATTAATAATTTATTATTAATGATATTATTTTTATTTAATGATTATATTAAATAATTTAGTTATAAATGATTTTATTATTATAAAAATCATTTTTTAAATAAAAATAAAGTGTTTAAAGATATTTTAAGTTATAAAATATAACTTTTAATATTTAAAGAATAATTTCATTAATAATTTAATATTAATGATATTTATTTAATGATTAATGATATTAAGTTTATTTAATAATTATATTAAATAAATAGTATAAAAATGGTTTTATTTATTCAAAAATCATTTAAAAAGGATATAAATGAATTAAAAATATTTTAAGTTATAATTAATGACTTTTAATATTTAGATAATAGTTCATTAATATTTAAATATTAATGGTAATTATTTAATGATGATTTTAAATGTTTTAAAAATCATTTAAGGGTAATATTAATACTTTAAAAATATTTTGAGTTATTATACATAACTTTAATATTTTGGCAATAATTTCATTAATAATTTAATATTGATTAAATATTAATGATAATAGAATTGTTTATTATTTAAATCATTTAATAATGATTCTGATATTTCAAAAGTATGGTAAATGGTAATAATTATTTTATAATTATTATAAGGTCATGAAAAAAATAGTGCGACTGTTGTTTAAGTTATCTATTTGGATATTGAACTCCGGGATAGAGTCTTAGACTCGATTTTTACCCGATAAAGTTGTCGGTAGACCGACATGTTTCAGAAATTGATCTGGACTTGGATAATTTAGTTTGTTAACTGTTTATTTGTGATTCAATGGTTGTTAAAGTTGTGTGACAATATGATTAGGAATGTGTTGATGTTTGTTTATGAGTAAATGATTGTTGAACATGTGTGATAATGTGAATAGGGAATGTGCTGACTGCAATAAGCAGCGTTATGTGTTACGTTATGATATACTAATCAGTAAAATGATCTGATTAATGATAGGTCGTGATAGAAAAGATAAATTTAAGTTGCGTAATTATAAGCAGCGCATCAGGCAAGTATCCTAACTTTGCATTTTCTTTATGCAATGGACAGAAGTGAGAAGTTCATAATTATTATTAATGTACAGATTGTTAAACCTATATTATATACACCCTTTGATTATCAACTTGTTAGTATATGATAATTCGGATATATATTCTGTTCGTTAATTTCTAGAAATTATTATACAAGTGTCCCCACTTGGATAATCATTGTATTTAATCACATGTTGATACACCTTTGATATATTTATATATTGAATTATATATTATTGTTGAACAAGATAAGACCTTTGTTATGAAAACCCGACAGGTATGAACATCCCGATAATGGGAAAATTTTTATGCGCCCAAGGCGGACAGAGTGAACGATAACTTCGTTCTTGTACATGTAGTATTAATCAATACAGGGTACAACGGGGCTGATCACCCTCCGTGCCCGTAAGTCATGACGGTTTACAGATGAATTTCTGTTTAAACCTTTTCAAAAATGAAAACAATGTTCATAGTATGTCACAGAAACCCCATGTATAGTCAATACGTATTTTCAAAAATTTGAAAGAGGGTTGTTATGCTATTATTATTGGTACAGATTACTTCACAACTGTTGATTGATTATAGAACAATATTATAAAGAAAACATTTAAATTCTTTCAGCTTATATATATATATATAAATACTTGTTGGGCACTCAAATGCTCATCCTTGCTTAATTTAAATATTTTCAGCTAAGTATGAACAACCCGAAGGATCTGCCAAGAACAAGGGAAATGGGAGAGTTGCTGAATGACTTTTTATGCTATCTTCTGTAATAGTTTAACTTTATTAGGACATGGATGATAAATATTATTATTATCATGTAATGAATGTTAAAGGTTTCGTACTTGGGATTTGGGAAACTCTGATAATATGTAAATTAAATTTGATAAATCTATATTATTGTTATTATCATTAGTATTATTCCGCTCATAGAAATGGTATCGTGAAGTACCGAGTTCGGGTTTCAAGTATCCGGATTCGGGGACCTCACAAACTAGCCGGGGTATGGAGTGATGGTTCTAGAAAGTTATTTTAGCAGTCCTCACTATTTTTGTAAAATAGTGTTTAATAATTGTAATGAGGACTTATTTGAGTTTGAATACTGTCTAGAAGATAATATTTGTTTTTAAACTCACAGTATATGTGTTGTCATATTTTGCACGACAATTGTATTAATAAAGTTGTAGTTGTTTCTGTATCATGTATTTGGTGACTCGGAATGGGTGATGTATACCTATTTTGGGGGTGTCACAGCAAGCGTGGCCAAAGCCTGACCTGGTAGCATATGGGCTGCAGCCAGGCGTAGGTGCGCGCAGCTTAGCACGTATTGCGGCAATTTAGCGTGCTTAGGCACCGACGTCGGTGTTAGTTTTTATTATTGGTGATTTTAATAATGACAATATATTTATACATGTTGGTTATTTTATGGATTGCATGGATTATATTTTGGGTTGATATAATATTGGTCTATTGAATATAATATAGTTAGTTTGGCCCAATTTGGATAATAAACTTGATTAAGGAAATCCGTAGGATTGCATGAAGTATTCCTTGTCCAAGAAGCTTAAAATCCTTGTCCAAGAAGCTTAAAATGTATATCTTTATTGCTGGAAATTTAATTAATATTGTTAATACAATTTGTTTTTATTGGGACTCTTAAGGAATTTGGTTCTACTATGACATCTGTTTGAGTTAGAGGCCATCATGGAAAGTGTTTAACTAATTCAAATTTGTATAGAATTAAGTCTTTTAAGGAAACATGTATAGTTGGAGAATATATTGATATATCTTAAATTGTTTAGCATTCAAATTTGGTTTGGAGTATTTTAAGGAAATTCCTTATAAGTTTGTTTGCCTTTAACGTTACCATTCAGGAAAAAGGTAACTAGTCTAATTTTAATAGGAGACTAGTAAGGTGGTTTGAAAAAGGACTCTAAATATTTTATCTTCTTCGACTCCTTTTCTAATTTGACATGATCTTTGTTTTTGGAAAATATCTGTTAAGCATATCAGGTTCTTGAAGTTTCAAAAGCAATATAAGGATTTCATGCTAACAATATTCAACTAGCTGTTGTTTGCTTCTATATAAATATTCACTCAGTTGGGCTAAAGAAACACACCTCACATATGTAATATATTCTCTTATATTTCTCTTATATATTGTTTTTGAGCTGAATCTTTGTAATCCGAGTGGAAGCCTGTTTTGGCTTGGGTGTCATTGTAATAGGTATTCTGTTCAAAGGTAGTCTCAAGGTCTGAGAGGTGAGAAACGTTGCAGAGGTGCAAAGGGGCAGTAGTGTCCATCAGTGTGAAGCTACTTTGAACATGAAGTTCTTTTTATTTGTACTTAATTGTGTATTAAAGTTTAATAAAAAGAGTCTCCAATACCTTTTGATATTGGACGTGGATTAGGCTACTAGACTAGAGGATAGAAGATGAACCACGTAAAAATCTTGGTGTGATTTACTATTCTTTTGTTTATGTTTTATGCTTTAATATTCTACAGCTTTTGGTTTAAAATCGTGGCCAAAATTTATACTAAAACAGACAGGTATTAGTTGTCCATTTTTAACAGATGAAGAAAAAAAACTAATACTCACAGGGTTAGACCGTCCGATTATAGCATGCAGTAGTAAACTTTAAAAATTGACCACTGTATATCACTTTTTAGGTATTTACACCTATTCATCCGCCTCTAGGTGTGCTTATTACAGAATTTCAAGCTCAGCTCGTGCGGTCAGAGCAGTTGTACGGCAGGTGAGTGCAAAAGGCAGCATGATTAGGGCGTGCGCGGAAGAAGGCCAGTGCCGCAACACTGATTATTGATGCTGCAACACTTGAGCAGCACCGGCCCTGGGCTAAAGCCCAAGGTGCCCGGGCTTTAGGCCAACAAATTTTTAGGGCCCCTTAAATATTCTCTTCCTTTTTAGGGTTTTGAAATTAATATTTTTGTTTATGAGATTTAGAAGTATTGTTTAATTTAATTGGGCTTTATGACTAATTGAGTAGATTTGTTTATGCTATTATGAATCAAGTGAAAAATTTAATCTCTTTTGAGTTTTTTTAATTGTTAGGGAGTAGTGTTAGCTCTTAATAATTATAAAGGAGACCCTATTTGATAATTAATTTATAGATAATCATGAGATTATGCTGGAATTTTGCAGATTTTTAAATTTTAATTCATTATGGCTCCTAAAAAGTATATGTCTAGATCTGAAAAAAGAAAAAGAAAGAAAATATTGAAATAGTCAGTTATTATATTTGGTATTCTTTTGTATTGGCTCTTTTGTTCAGGAAAAGTTCTTAGTTTTTTTTATGCCTATCTTAATAGCAATTCGCAAAAAGGCCCTATTTTTATTTTTGCTTTGAGCCCTGAAAAACTCAGGGTCGGCTCTGCACTTGAGGTGCAGTAAGTGATCATTGGGGAGCTACGTGATAACTTTGCGGCGCTAGTGTGCGGAGCTGGCTTGCCAAGTTGTGTTGTTTTTTTATCGAACTTAGGACACTGCGCTATGTCGAGTTCAAATTGGAATAGACGTCTATAAGCCGCATGAAAGGCCTATAAATAAACTTGGAGGTTGATTTACGAGGAGATGCGAAAGTTGGGATTGCTTATTAGATTTCCAAGGATCGTGGAGGAAAACACACGAATGAGAGCAATGATCAAAGGTAGAGTTTTAGAGAGGTGGTGAGTGTTATTACGGTTATCTAAAGGGGGTGTCACTGTTACTCTATTAATAAAATTATTATTATTATTATTATTATTATTATTAATAGCTCATTAAAAACCAATAGTTGTTTCAGTATTAGTTGATTGAAAACCAATAGTTCATTAATAATAATATTACGTTTGTCTTTTAATATTTTGTCAGGGAAATGAATTGATTTATTATATAATTTATTCTTTAGGTAATTTAATAACTAAGCCTAAGGTACTCGAATGGTCTAATATTTTGGTTGGAAATTAATTTCGTAAAAGTACACTAGCAGCCCCAAATTAAGGGAACAACATGTTTTTGGGAATTAATTTGGTAAAAGTACACTGGCAGCTGAGGGTTCAATATTCAAATTTTTTTACAGAAAGGGAAAGGTTCAATATTCAATTTTTTTTCCCAAAAAGAGGTTCGTTCATTGGTCACATTTGCATTTTACCCTTATTATATATATAACCTTAACAATGGACAATTCTTATTTTTCTCTTTTCTCAAGTTCCTATACCACATCATACTTTTATATATATGGAGAATGATCCATAGCAAGTATTTGCTATGAATAAAAAATGGACAAATATCATCATTTGCGTCCAATACAAGAACCAATGGCCGAGATTAGAACTGAAAAATTCGTGTCCGCTACTATTAGTAGTGGACGGCGGGTTATGTTCGCTACTAATAGTAGCGGATGACGAGTTATATATGTATTGCCTTAAGTTTTTGTGATGTTTCATGTCTTGCTATGTTTCTTTTCTTATAAATATTGCTAATATTTTGTAGATGGATATTTTGAACTTATTGATTTTGCTTTCAGTGCATCTATCGTAGTTATTGTGTTCAAGTACTTATGTTCTCTTTCTTTGCATGACTCTATCTTTGATGATCCATATATGCTTGTAATATTGTTAAATTCAAGGCCTTTGGATGTTTTTATTTTGTTTTGGAAGATTCTCTCATGATTTCTATCATTCCACTTGTAACCTGATTATTGTTTATCGTTGAAGTCTGCCATTCATTGCCGATTATAGGAACTAATTTTTTTGTACCAAATTTTGTTATCAACAATATAGTCAGTGATAAGCTTCGTACTTTCTGCATGCAACGACTACAATATAATGTTGTAGCATTTGAATATTGTACCCACTTCCAAGCGGAGTGAGTGATGAAACTTGACCTATATTAATTGTTCTTAGGAAATGAAAGCTACAAGCTATTGTGCATTAGTTTTAGGTTGTATGTTCTTAGATTTCCAAAGAGACATATCTAGTTCATTATTTCAAAGTTGCAATAGATTTTTTATATAAAAAATTTTTCTTAAAGATTTAAGTTAAGCCAACTTATTCTAGAATGATTAAAGTGTTCTTCTCACTATAATGGAGTAGTGCTGATATCAATGCCTTTTTCTCATGCCTAGTTTCTAGTTTTAACTCCACTCCATTCAGGTCTGTTGTTTTCTTCTTTGGAAGTTTCTAATTCATCGATCTACGGAAATCTCTTTAATGTTTGTTAGTACATTTGATGACTACATATGGCCAAATGAAAACAAGAAAAAAGAAAAAAATTATTTTTAAAAAATAAAATAAAAGTTATTTCTGACGGAATTTTTCGTGGGAAATAACTTATTTCTGACGAAATTTCCCTTTAGAAATAATAGAATATTTCCAACGAAAATTTCCGTCAAAAATAAGGATTTTTCTTGTAGTACGTAACGGTTTCAGATCATATATTTGTAACTAAGTTAAAGGCCATATGTGTGATGGGGATTTCTTTAGCAGAAGCTGTTTGAGTGAGATTGATATAGATTATAATTATAATATTCAGTTGGGCTATAACGTGGGGAGCAAGGAGTGATGTTCTATAAATCAAGGCCAAAGTGATTCATGTATGATTAGTTAGTAATTTATCAGTTTAGATGCAATTGATGATGTAAAACAGTGTAAAAACTAGATGCTAGGTATGCATAATCATAAGAATTGACATATTGTATAGCTATGTGGGAATCAAAAGAATTGTAATAAAAAGGAAATAAACTAGTTACTTGGTTAAGCATAAATTTGATTGTGTTTTGGATTTTTGTTGTTTGAATTAGAATAAAGGAGATAGGTTGGTTGTGTGGTGTTATAAGGAGACTAAAATGGGATTGAAGAGTAAACAAACGGCTATGAAAAGAAGATTTCAAAACAGTGCTCACAACTTGCTCGATAAAAGTCCTATATGGACTGTTTTGACTAAAAATCAAATATTAGATAGAAACAAGGCTTGGGATAGATTTATATATTACATATAATGATAATTAAAGAGTTTGGATGTGTTAGATTAAAACAAAAAATAATTTTGAGCTAAAACGAAAAGTTAGAAATTAGTATGTTGAGCTATTTTTGAGCTCTGTGTTGGGCAGCTTAATGAGTCTGAAAGGGAGGCTTTATAATTTTTAAAAATACTCTCATATGTTAGGTGCAACATATTTAAAAATAGACGTAAACCGTTATATGAATTAGAAGTAGGAAAATAGAGAATTGGCCATAATAGGTGTAGGGCTGCTGCCTATGGCAGCAGTAATAGCAGCGGGTTGGGTGGGCTGGGGGCTCTTTTTGAGCTCTCAATCGACAAAGCTAAGTTGTTCAAATAACTTGGTTAGTATTTTTTTTAAATAGGTGAGTATATTAACTATAATCTCTCCAAAAATTTAGCATATTAAAGTGATTAGATTGTAAGATAAAAATTAGAGACATGGAAGATAAGACAAAGGAGTTGCTGCCATTGGCAGCAGCAGTCTTCAATTCGCAACAGCAGAGGCTGTTTTAGCAAACACTTTGGTTCATGTAGATTATGTATCCTCTGCAGTTTATGGGTTATTCTAATAGGTGGTTATATCATTTCCAATTACCAAAAGTCCTTTGCAACCGAATTAGTAAATAAGGAGATGAAAGTATGCAAGATAGGGAGCAGGGACTGCTGCCTAAATGACAGCAGTAGGTAGCAGCAGAGAGCTGCTATAGCAGCTTTGGGCCAGCCATTTTTGGCTTTATGGCGTAGTTTAAAAGTTTACCCATAAAGTTTAATGTCCAACTCCTAAATAAGCAAGTATGTAGAATATATAGCAAAACCACAACTCAATTAGATGTGTAATGTAAAAGATAGAATTTGCAAGGAGGGGCATAGTAAGTTAGGGGCTGTTAGGCTATGCTTGGGGCTGCAGGGCCAAACGAGGCCACACCAAGCCCAGCTGAGCCCCATAGGGCCAAGCAAAGCTTAGGCCGTTGGCGTGGTCTGGCATCAAGGGGGCTGTTTTGATGTTGGGTTGAGGCATGCTAGTTTTAATGCATTTGTTTATAACAAATAAATCTATGATCTACCTATACAAGTTATAACTATACCAACACACAAAATGAATCAAGTATTCACCATGTGTGCTTGAGTTATACATAAGAAGTATGTAATTCTCATGTATTAAATTACTAAAGGATTATAAACTAAAAGTATGTGGAATTCATGAACTGGGATTTTATCAAACTCTATTAAAGAGAAAATTGGTTATTGTAGTAAAATGATGAGGTATTTGAAAACTGTATAAAAGTTTCTCAAAGTAAAAACATGGCCACTGTGATTATGTAATATATAAACATACAAACTATATGATGTGGATACATGGATAATATGTTTGTATGTGTGAATATGATTGTATAGGATCTGTGAAAGGAAGTTAAGCTGAATTTTTATCAATAGCTCATAGTCAAGGCAAATATCTAAATCTTATTCTTTATTGAGCAAGTATCTTAACTTTTGCATTTACTTTATGCAATGGATCTTTGTAAGCAAATATTCTATCTATAACTTCCTAAATTCTGTACAAGCAAGTTCTTGAATTTTATTCAATCTTTTCTTTGATTACAAGTATCTCAATATTGTTTTCATGTGATTTATATATAATCAAAATTGCTCTGTTCTTTGTGTATTAAGTTTGGTTATGCAAGTGTCTTAACTTGTATAAATTGTTGTATTTGAGCAAGTATCCTTAAACTCAAAATTCTTTGATATAGAAAGTTTTGATACATAATATTGAATTCTAGTATGTATATATACAGTTTAAAGACAGTAAGCCATTAATTTGATATGGCTAGACATAGTTTTAAATATTTGATTCAATCTTGAAATATTATTGATAATAATAGAGTCATCAAACTAAATTGTTTTGATTTGGACTCAAGTATGAGCAGAACATCCCTGAATTGGAAAATTTTTGTTTGCACTGAGGTGGTGATGACGAACGCAAATGTCGTTCCTATAGCTAGTGTTGATCAACACATGGCATAACGGGTTGATCACCCACCGTGCCTGTAAGTCAGACGGTTTGCAGATGAAGAATTTATGTCTAAACCTTTTCGAACTAGAAAATAAAAGTTCATGGTCTAGCGACCGCTCAGCATCTATAGTCAATACGTCGTTTCAAAAATATAAACGATTGTTGTGTTATTCAGAATTATTCCAGTTACTTCACAACTATTGATTCGTTGTAGAAGTATACTCACAGATAGCATTTAATCCTTTTATACAATATTCATTAACTGTTATTATTTGCTGACCAATTGAATGCTTATTCTTGCTTTGAAATTAAATGTTTTCAGCTGAGTGAGATCGAAGAAGGTTCTGGCAAGGACAAGGGTAAAGGGAAGCTGATTGAATAGTTGGAAGCCGTAACTTGTAATAGTTATAGTTTTGTAATGTGATAATAAATTATGTATCACGTAATAAAGTACTTAAAGGTCTCCGTACTTGGGAATAGACAACTCTGATGTAGTATTTTTAATTATTTAATATATTAAACAGTTTGTATGAATAGTATCGTGGAACACCGAATACGGGTTTCAAGTATCCGGATTTCAGGGCGTCACAGGTATAAATCCATCAAAGGGAAATGACAAAAGAGAACGAACCTTTCTTTCTAAACTACACTTAAATTGTACCTATGTAGTACCTAGTTAAGTATGCCTTAAAAATAAAAATAAAAATATTGTACTTAAACTATATTTATTTAAGTTAAATTATATTTAAATTGACTATATAGCTCCTAGTTAAAATATATATTAAAAAATAGGTTTAAATATAATTTATTACCCTAAACTATAAGCCATATTCCATTTTGGTGATCCACCTTTCAATTTTGTCAATTAGATGATTGAACTATTAACTTTTTCCAATTCCATTCAATTGAGTTTGCCATGTCAGAAATTGCTGACGTGATTGGGTGAGGCATAAATCAGCTGACGTGTGTCAAAAAAATAGTTTTTTATTTTGTGATTAAACTTTTTTGATATATTAAATGGTAAAATTGTCACGCCATTTTTTTAATACATTCAGACTAATAAAAACTCTTCTTGTATTAATCATCATCAAAACCCCATCTCTTCTTGATATATTAAAGTGTTTATATTTAGTACTTTTTCAAATTAACAAAATTGAAAGGTGGATTACCGAAGTGGAATATGACATATAGTTTATGATAGTAAATTATATTTAAGCCTAAAAAATATACTTATTAGTCAAGTTAAATTGTACTTCAATAATAATTAAATTGTATCTATATAATACTGAGTAAAGTACAATTCGAAAAATAATTTAAAAAAAATACACTTAAAAATACTT
Organism: Panax japonicus; assembly: GCA_020205505.1. NCBI lineage: Eukaryota > Viridiplantae > Streptophyta > Magnoliopsida > Apiales > Araliaceae > Panax > Panax japonicus. The sequence continues at coordinate 68,290 of JAINUV010001123.1, forward strand.
GGTTAAGTTTAGTTGTACTTAAATTATACGGAACATGTATAGAACATATGTGCTCAACCGTTTGAACTAAGACAACATTAATACTAATTTTTTTTTCAAACATAATATATTGATTAAACATATATGCGAGATGTCTGTTTTATCACTTGAAAATATGTGTACTAGATACAATGGGTTAAAAAAAATATAGGCAGCTACAATGGGTTTAAACCATAAATAGAGGGAATCCACTTGATCAAGAAACAAATCTAACACACATACTGTCCACCCACTTCATTTAGTCCATGAACTTCTCGGCTACAGAACAACTTGTATATGCAGAATGTTCCAACTATTTAGATTAACTAAGAAGCTGGAGAGCGAGAGAGAACAGAGAATACGAATCTTAAATGCGTACGACTCCAATACAGCCCAATCTCGTCTCCTCTTTTAAGTCTCCTCTCCTTGACAAACTTGGGAATCCAATTGTTACCAAAGATATAGCAGTCGCTTGAGTGCAAGTTCTTGAATGTCATGTGAAACTCCATTCCCCTGTCATAATCCAATACCTCAACATCAACACCATCTGCGGTCCAGATATTCGCAACGTAATCCGTAAGCCCAGCATGATTCCAAACATCAATGATATTCTTCTGCACCAAATCTTTAGCCAACATCAACCTACACAGATGGTTGCAATCACTTTGTGTCAGAACTTTCCTGATTTTCCATGGATCATCAAACAGTTGCAGTTTTGTTGAAACGCCCAAATACTTCTCCTCCTCTTCTTCTTGATGGCTGTAAACTCTGAAACTCCTCAGTTTTTTAGCCACTTGAATATCTTCAGCAGATTTCGTAGAACCAATGTATGCAGGAGGATCAAGAATCTTGAAATTAAAGCAAGATTCATCATACAAACTCAACCCCAGATTAATTTTCTTCTCGGGTTTCTTTCTTTTTCTTGATTTATTGCATTCCGAGGGCTTTGAATTATCGAGTTTGGTTGTGAATTTCAGAGAATTTACAGGAGGGGTTTGATGGGTTTTCTCTGTTTGATTAGTTATGGTGGAAGAAGAGGAGCGATTAGAGGAGGAAGAAGAAGAAGGGAGCTTCATCACTAAACCCTATACCTGAACGAACTTGCTTTTTGTTAGGGTTTAAGGTTTTAGTAGCAATCTGTGGGATATGAAGAACTAGGGGGATATATATATAGGGAAAATGAGTTACTTGATTACCAAATAAGAGATCGAAGGGAGTACATTAATTACTTAGATTTCCTGGAGATCTTGTTTGAAATATACCTTTCCAAATCAAATTGGGGTTTAACTAAAACTCACCAGAAAATGCAAAGTGTAATCTGATATTATTATTTCCTAAATTGCAAAGGAAATCTATATATTATTATTTCCTAAATCCAATTGCAATTGGGTTTCCTACTCGGCTACTCTGTTCTTGCGCCTACTCCAAATCATAACTGAACCGAATTAAAATTGAACCGCTCAGACCATAATTCACGGTTTATTCTTTCAGCCGGTGGTCCATCCAATTTGGCATATCTTAATTCTTTTAGTAATATAAGCTTTTAAAGTAAATTTATTTAAAATATTTCAATTCAAAGTTAACGGTTTCATATAATTTTAAAAATAATAATTTTTCAATTACAAGTATTTTTTGCTTTCAATTTTTATAATTATATTTAAAGTTAAAAAAATTATGTTAAAATTAAATTTAAAAATAAATCAAAGTAATTTGAAAAAGTTAAATTAATTCTTTATCTTGAAAGGTAGGGTGTATAATTATCAGGCCAATTGTTTATAAAGTATGGAACACAAAAAATAGGCACAATAGTTATGGGAATAAGAAACAATTGCTTTTTTCTTTTTTTGAATATATAATTTAATAGTTTTCTGAAATTATTAACAAAGAATTTGTTTTGACCACAACTTTCAATTTATTTTTATTTTTTTTTGCTAGTTTTAGCTGAAATCTTAACATTCTTTTGAGCCATGGGATTTGAATACACCAAAAAAATTATATTTTTAATAAACATAATGTTTAATTATTTTTAAGGACCAAATATAATTTTATCATAAAATTTTATGAACAAGAAAAAAATATTAATTTTCTAAATATATTATTTGCTCGTGTGTACTTCTGGAGTTGCATTCATTAAAAAAATTTAACCACTCTTTTCCAGGTTGCACCACTATACATATTGTGAGTTCAAGTTCACTAGTAAAACAACTTTGAATACTTTAACTTCTTTGCACCACTCTTGTTTGTAAGAATTATACTTGTGATTGGACTATTAATTTCAAGTTTATTGTTTGTTTTTAAAAATAGACTTGACACTATTAATCTCGGGAGAATAAAATAACTTAAAAAAATTTGGGGCCCTTCTGATCGGAGGCCCAGGGCGGTCGACCCTCCCGCTCGTGCTCAAGAACGGCTCTATCTAAGGAGCACGAGCGCGAGCAAGAACAGTGAGAACGAATCTTGAATGCATATTTCCCAAGCTTTCCATGCACACAAAACCATGTTAATCTCTAGACTAATCAAAGGCATTTAACCTTTCAGTTACTGAATACTCCCTCGTCCCAAAAAAGAGTTGATGAGTAGCATTTCTTTGTTTCAAATGGTGGCAACTCAACCTACTAAACAAAAAGCTGAAAAATTAATGTTTTGTATCATCCAAAAAGCATAGAATTAAGGAATGTAGATAGTTTTGGAAAAAGGTTGGACCTTAATTTAATTAGTCCCGAGTACAATTTTTACATTCAAGTTCTGAATCAGTGTTGCATAAATTCGATTAGAAAAAAATTATACACATTTTGAGTAGTTCAGTAACTTTGTACTTTTGTGAAATAGAAAGACAGAAATTTTGGCAAAGATACGTGCAAAACTAAAGCGGAAAATGTAGACAAATATTTTTTAAACAATATGACGAAATCTCATAAAAAATTGATATTTTCACATGATCCCTCACATGAATAGTGAGCGGGTCACACTTCCATACGTGAGAGACTCATTTTCACATGCGGAATCAGTTTTCCTAACAAAAAATTTACTAAATTGTGAGAAAGGAACAAAGATACAAAATTTAGGGGCATATCCCGCGAGGAAGCTATAACACCATATCAGAGACAAAACCAATGATGTCATTGCTATAAGACAAAATCAATGATGTCATTGCTATAAGCAAAAAAACTATAACAATCGAATCCTAAGATAAGAATGTTTGTGAGCCAAAATTTTGAATAGAATACAATTTTCATTTTACAATTTTAATACTGTCTTGAGCGAATATATTAGCAGCTATATGAGTCTCACCATGAATTCTTCGGTTTCGTTCATTCCAGATTTTGTATACCATAGTAGCCAAACAAAGCTTAATGAATCGGGATGACATTCGATACATACGAGTGTATTGAATAAGTTACAGTAATTGGTCCCAATCAAAAGGAATCCGAAACCAGCATTGATAAACCATAACAGAGCTTAACATAACCAGCGAGTAGCTACGGTCAAAGAATATATGAGAAAAGGATTCAGGAGCCTGGTTGCACAAATAGCATACATCTAAAGGCCATGTTACCAGTAGTTTATGCATAACTAGCTAGAGGAAGAAAGAAATCTGGGAACCTGCAAGCAGTGTCCTAACCGCGGATGGAGTACCAAATAGTGTCCAGACCAGATAATCTGATCCAAAGCAATTGAAGGCAATGAGTGGAAGCTCTACATCTCTCAAACAAATCACAACTTAGACAGGATATATTTACATCAATGACATTCTTGAGAGCAGGCTAAGACAGGTGGTTGCAGTGAGTTTCCCTTGTTTGTCGTAAGAATATATGTGAAAGATGCGAGGGACTCTAGGTAGTTTCTTTATATATATAGAGAGAGCGGCAGGAGCGCGAGCAAGAACAGAGAAAACTAATCTCCAATATCCTACTAAACAACTCCATATTTAGTTTACTCCAATATGCTAAATATATGATACTCCCTCCTCCGTTCAAGTTTAGTTGTCCTATTTTTTTTTGGTTTTTCTAAATCTATTAGTAATCTTTTTATTTTAATGCTATTTTGACCATATTTTTCTAATACTACCCCATTTAACTTTATAAAAAAAATCTTTGAAAACTAAATGACATACATTGAAAAGAGAAACACTATTAACTTTGATATTGGAAGCACAACTATATTTTTTTTCCACCTCTCTCCTTTATTTTATTATTTAATTAGGAGATTAATTAAAACAAAAAAGATGATAATATATAGATCGAATGGTTGAGATGAGTAATTTGGAGTCGATTTTTTCCCTTCTTAATATGCATGTATTTTGTAACTGGAACAAGTAAACTTGGACGGAATGAATAAAAAATATGATTAATTGTAAATCGTAATTTGAATTATATTTCAAATTTAAGTCATATACTTCATCGTGTCTTCATCCTTTCCTCTGTTTATATACTGTATTCATCCAATTAGTACATGCCATAAATAAAGCATGATTAATATTATCATACTTATAATTCCTATACAAATTAGTTAAACAGTTTTTCGTGACAACAAATTATTGAGGGAAAAAATATGAAAGCACTTCATGCATGATGACTAGTGTGCATTACCATTTGTACACATAAATTTTTAAATAAAGATTTAATGGTCAGAACCGTTTGTGGGAGTTATAGGTTTAGAGAAAATAACACGTGTCCTTTTTTTGGTTACATTTTTGGGTGTTGTGATAATGCTATTTTATTTTAGTTTGTGTAGTTAATTTGATTTTTAAGTAAATTGACTAATTATATGGTGAGAGTAATAGTTAGGAATTTATTCAACTCTTTTGAATACTTGAAGATTATGAAAAATACGTGCTCGTGTCTATTTATTGCTAAACAAATTTTCTTATTATATGCATATAAACTTGAGCACAAAGATTTTTCACCAATATTAACTTAGAGCTTCTCCAAGAGTAGTAGCAAAAAAAATTCTTCAAATTGAAGTTATACAATTTGAAGAGCATTATTTACTATTTTCATATTTTGTGTCTCATCAATCTCTTTAATTTAATGAGTTATACATCAAACATAATAAATGTTTTTAGCATTTAATTGTAGATTTGAAAAGTGAGAATGAGATTCATATTTGAAGAGTGAGGTTCATATTTGTTGACCTACGTGGCAGTTTTGAGAGGCTGTCAGGGAGGATTTTTCTGATGTGACTCACCTATTTGAGTATGCCAAAGTGGTTGAATAGACTATTAGAGATGCTCTAAATTATCTATATATATATATATATATATATTACAATTACACTATTTCGTAGGTTTGATAGCATAATTTATGAAGTACTAACAAATAGTACTTCCTCCGTTCCTTAATATAAGACGTTTTAGAAAAAAAAAAATTATCCATTAATATATGACGTTTTAGAATTTCAAGTGAGCATTAATTGCTTATTTCCAATATTACCCAAGTCCCGTGTGCATCTCTTGACCAAGTCCCGAGAGGAACCAATACCCAGAGGCTCGTTCGAAAAGGTTGCTATACCATACCAAAACTAAACTATGTAAGAAAAATTAGAAACACTCAAAAAAATAATACTCAGACCTCCCTGAAGCATTACAACACTATCGGTATCATTTTAAGTTTTTATATTAAATATTTCTTTAATTCCAAAATTAGATATATTAGCTGTATCATTTTAAATTTTTGACATTAATTTATTTTTGTCATAAATATTAAAATTGCATAAAACATATTTAAGCAAAATTCTTAATAAGCATCGATAAGCTAAATCAATCAAAATGAAGTTTTTTTTTGATCAAACAGTTTAAAAGGTTGAAATATATTAAAATTGTGATCTGTTACAAAAGATGAAACGATTACAAACAACACTAAAAGAGTAATTCTTTCAATTGAAACAGCAGATAATCAGGAAAATGGTCAATCGTAGAAACAACGCTAGTAGACACCAAATAAAGTCCTGAAATACAACTATAATCCAATAATAATATAGGCAGATCTAGACTGTTCTTTAGCACGGACAATGAAAGAATAAGTTGCCATTAAAGCACCTCATTCAAATCTAAATAATCTATCTTAAACAATTCCTGCACCAGAAAAAGTGTGACAAACAAAAAAAAACTCCCAAACGGAGAAAGAAAATCCTCCCAAACGATGAAAATTAATGAAGCTATCGATATCTAATACTATAACTTTAGCTATCGATATCTAATACTATAACTTTACCTCTATGAAGCTAGTTTGTTACAAGGACTGATTAGCAAATGATATTTACTTTCTTAAATCAAATTGGGTTTCAAGTATAACTCGGTGCAAATATACGTACATTGTTGCTACGCGGCTCTGCTTAAGCCATAAGTCACGGATTATTTATTCAAGCGTTGGGACTGATCATCCAATATAGCATATCAATACCAAAATATAATAAGACAAACACCAAGTCATTTTAGTTTGTCGTGACTCAACGCAATAGTCCAAGTTTAACGACTCAGTAGCCAACAGTTCGGGCTCGATTCGTACTTGCTCGATTAAAAGTTTGATTCGAGTTCGACTCGAAATATAAATGAGTCAAATATGAAAAAATTTTAAAGTTCAATAATTTACTCAAACCTCCTCAAATTACAATTTTCTATTGATAGTCGGATCATATTCGTTTGAAAAGTTTAAACTGCTCGGGCTCGATTCGAGATCATGCTCGACTCGGTAGCTAAACGAGCTTCAATAAAACCTTATTTTATACTCGATAAATTTTGTGAACCAAATCTGAGCAACTCAATATTCGGCTCGACTCGATTCATTTACACCCCTATAATTAATATAAACCATTCACGTGATCTAATTAGACTAATTTAATACTCCCTCCGTTCCTAAAAATTGTTGTTTTAGGAGAAAAAATTTATTCCAAAAAGTTTGTCGTTTACAACTTTCGAGGAGAATAAATTATTTACTTTCCTATATTACCCCTACCTTCTCTCATTGTCCCAAGAAATTATCTCCCTTGTATTAATAGTTTTCAATTTCTCATAAAGGGGTAGTGATGAAATTTCAAACAAATTCCATGTGGCAAAACCTTAAATGACAATCTTTTAGGAACGGAGGGAGTATAAAATATACAACATAATTGAATGATTTTAACATAAATATGACAAAAAGAAACAAAACCTAACCAATGCCAAGCCCCGTCCCCATGAAATGCATGCCCGGCAACATACATACTAGCAAGTACGATATCCATAAAATGCCTACCACTAATAATTGATATTTCTGAAATGTAAAATTGAGTGATTATATAAACCATTTATATCTATAGAATATAAAGGCACAATATGTATAAAGTTTAGTACTAATTGTACCAACAACAGCCAAATAACAATTTATATAATCTGTCGGACACGAAAAAACACACACAGTACTGGCACACAAAAATAAGGTGGTAGATAATAGCAAACTCAAAAACATTGAAACAAGAAGCTACAACTTCTAATGTTAAAAATTATCTGCAACATGTTACAAAGTAATTCTCCAAGTGCAGAAGCAATATCTAATCTAATCTAATGAGCAGGAGCAAGGAGAGTCAGTTTTGTTGAAACGCCCATAAACGTCTCCTCTTGTTCTTCTTGATGGCTATATATACTAAAACTCTTGAGTTGTTTAGCCACTCGGATATCTTTAGAATTACCCATGTAAGCAGTCAGGGGCGGCGGATCCAGCCCATTAATTCAGTGGGGTCAATTTTTTTAAAATAAAAATTTATAAAAAAAATAAAATACAATAAAATAAAGGTATCAGAATGCGAGAGAGATTGCAAATAATTTTGTGAGCTATCATATAAAATTGATATTTTTTTATGTAATTGAATACATTTCGAATCCTCGATCTTATGTTATATATAAAATGACATTTTATAATTTTTTAAAACACTGTTATTATAAGAGGCACTTCTTGTGTCCTCTACAATAAATTATAAAACTAAATAATATTGTTAAAATATTATTTATAATAACATTTTTTTGAGATTTCATTGTTTGAAACTATCGTAATGATAGTCTCATTTCAATAGCTGCAAAAATATCATGTTTAATGTAAGTTACTAAACAATACTCCCTCCGTCCCAGTATAAAAGTCCTTATTACTATTTTGGGTTGTCCCATGTTAAATGTCCACTTTCTTTTAATAACCAAACTTTTACACATTTTTTCCTATTATGCCCGTAGCATTAAATATCTCATACTTTTCTTATTCTAATTCTCTCTCCATATTTAATGACATTATTATGGGTAATTTTGTCATTTTATTCTTCATCTTAATATGCGTGAAAAGTCCACCAGGACTTTTATCCTGGGACGGAGGGAGTATAAAAGAGTGGAGTGTTTGTGTTAGTAGAAATTTGAGACATTTAATTATCTTTTAATCTGAATTTTTTATTTTCACTAAACACTTTATAAAATCAAAATCAAATTAAAAAGTAACTCCCAAAAATTCAGTGGGGTCAATTGACCCCACTGCCCTAAGGTAGATCGGCCCATGTAAGCAGCAGCAGCAACGACAGCGACAGCGGCAGTAGGAAGAGGATCAAGAATCTTGGTTTTCTTGTTTTGGGTATAAAATAGAATAACATAATTGTACATTCATAAATTATACATGAATTATTTCATTCCACCGTCACCCCATAAAATAGAAATTAAGGGAATTGAATGAATAATTAACACATTTTTTTTATTCCATTTCATTTGTGCCTAATTTCATACATCCAAACTCAACACATTATGGTTATGTTTGTTTATAAGAATTATACTTGGGATTGGACTATTAATTTCAAGTTTGTTGTTTGTTTTTAAAAATAAACTTGGCACTATTGATCTCGGGAGAATAAAATAACTTAAAAAAATTTGGGGCCCTTCTGATCGGAGGCCCAGGGCGGTAGACCCTCCCGCTCGTGCTCAAGAACGGCTCTAACTAAGGAGCACGAGCGAATCTTGAATGCATATTTCCCAAACTTTCCATGCACACAAAACCATGTTAATCTCTAGACTAAACAAAGGCATTTAACCTTTGAGTTAGTGAATACTCCCTCGTCCCAAAAAAGAGTTTCTTTTTTCAAAAAATTCCAAAAAAAGAGTCGGTCTCATTTTAATGGTAGTATAAAATGACACAATATCATCAAGTTTACAATCACAATAATAATTGATCATAATAGATGATATTAGTACCATTTCTTTGTTTCAAATGGTGGCAACTCAACCTACTAAACAAAAAGCTGAAAAATTAATGTTTTATATCATACAAAAAGCATAGAACTAAGGAATGTAGATAGTTTTGGAAAATGGTTGGACCTTAATTTAATTAGTCCTGAGTACATTTTTTACATTGAAGTTCTGAATTAGTGTTGCATAAATTCGATAAAAACTATACACATTTTGAGTAGTTCAGTAACTTTGTACTTTTGTGAAATAGAAAGACAGAAATTTTGGCAAAGATACGTGAGCGGGTCACACTCCCATGGGAGAGAAACTCATGTCAAAATGATAAATAACTCAGTATTCTAAAATGAATTGCTATTTCTAAAATGCACAAGAACCAGTTATATTTATTAAGGTAGACAAGAGCCAAAACTTATTTCAAATACAAAAATAACACACAATTACTGTGTTAAATAACATCTCTCAAACAAATCTAAGCGGCAGGAGCACGAGCAAGAACATAGAAAACCTATCTCCAATGCATATTGCTCCAATACATCCCAAACTCATCGCCCCTCTTGAGCCTCTTCTCCTTAACAAACTTGGAGATCCAGTTGTGAATAAACACATAGCTGTCACTCGAACGCAGATTCTTTAATTTCAACTTATACTCTTTTCCCTATCATAGTCCAATACCTTAACAGCAACCCCATCGGTCCTGATTTTCGTAACATCATCCGTACACCCAACATGATTCCAAACATCTATGATGTTCTTCTGCACCAAATCTTTAGCCAACATAAGCCTGCACAGATGATTGAAGTCACTTGCTGTCAGAACTTTCCTTATTTTCCATGGATCATCAAACAGTTCTAATTTTGTCAAAACACCCATAATCTTCTCCACGTCTTCTTCTTCATAGCTATAAACTCTGAAACTCCTTAGCTTTTTTGCCACTCTAATATCTTCAGGGGATTTTTTTGGACCAATGTAAGCAGTAGGACCAAGAATCTTGGTTTTCTTGTTTTGGGTGTTTTTCTTGATACCAAACCAAGATTGATCATACAAACTCAACCCCACATTGATTTCTTCCTTCCTGGGTTCCTTTCTTTTTCTTGATTCATTGCATTCCTCACTCGGAACAAGAACAAAGGGCTTTGAATTATCGAGTTTCAGAAAATTTACAGGAGGTATTTGATGGTTTTTCTGTTTGATTAGTTATGGTGGAAAATGAGGAGCGATTAGAGGAAGAGGCTAACACAGATGGTTGCAGTGAGCTTCCCCTGTTTGTTTGCTCTGAGTTTTCTTGATGGATCATCAAACACTTTGAGAAGGGGTTTGATGATGATGATAAGTTTTTTGTGTGTTTTTGGTGGAGCTAGTATAAGAAGAAGATGAAGGCGACTGCTGCTGCTACGGCTTTTTTGAATTATTCATGACTGAAGGTTGAAGTGTAACAAAAGTGTAATTGGCCCTATAATTTTTTCTTTAGGCAATTTAATAACTAAGCCTAACGTACTCGAATGGTCTAATATTTTCTTTGGAAATTGATTTGGTAAAAATACACTGGCAGCTCCAAATCAAGGGAACATGTTTTTGGGAATTAATTTGGTAAAAGTACACTGGCAGCTGAGGGTTAAATATTCAAAAAAAAATTTACAGAAAAGGGAGGCTTCAATATTCAAATATTTTTACTGAAAGGGGTTCATTCAGTGGTCACATTTGCATTTTACCCTGATTATATATATAACCTTAACAATGGACAATTCTCATTTTTCTCTTTTCTCAAGTTCCTATGCCACATCATACTTATATATATATATATATATATATATATATATATATATATATGGAGAATGATCCATAGCAAGTATTTGCTATGAATAAAAAATGGACAAATATCATCATTTGCGTCCAATACAAGAACCAACGACCGAGATTAGAACTAAAAAATTCGCGTCCGCTACTATTAGTAGTGGACGACAGGTTACATTCGCTACTATTAGTAGCGGATGACGAGTTATATATGTATTGCCTTAAGTTTTTGTGTTGTTTCATGTCTTGCTATGTTTCTTTCTTATTAATAGAGCTAATATTTTGTAGATGGATATTTTGAACTTATTGATTTTGCTTTTCAGACGTTTCTCTGTGCATCTATCATAGTTATTGTGTTCAAGTACTTATGTTCTCTTTCTTTACATGGATCTGTAGTCTACAGTTTGTTGATCCCTATATGCTTGCAATATTATTAAATTCAAGGCCTTTGGATGTTTTTATTTTGTTTTGGAAGATTCTCTCATTTCTATCATTCCACTTGTAACCTGATTATTGTTTATTCTCTCTATTAATATTGAAGTTTGCCATTTATTGCAGATTATAGGATCTGATTTTTTGTACTAATTTTTTTTATCAACAATGTAGAGCTTGTAGAGGATGCACATAATATTGAAGGGTTGGACTGACAATTATCAGGTATAAGTGGCTAAGTCAATTAGGAGTAGGGTTTTTCAGTGATAAGCTGCGTACTCTCTGCATGCAACGACTACAATATAATGTTGTAGTATTTGATTATTGTACCCACTTCCAAGTGGAGTGAGTGATGAAAATTGCATGATCTATATTAATTGTTCTTAGGACATGAAAGCTAAAAGCTATCGTGCATTAGTTTTAGGTTGTATGTTCTTAGATTTCCAAATAAACATATCTGGTTAATTATTTCAAAATTGTAATAGATTTTTTATAAAAAAAAGTATATAAATTTTTTTCTTAAAGGTTTGTGTTAATCCAACTTATTCTAGAATGATTAAAGTGTTCTTCTCACTATAATGGAGTAGTGCTGATATCAATGCCTTTTTCTCATGCCTAGTTTCTAGTTTTAACTCCACTCCATTCAGGTCTGTTGTTTTCTTCTTTGGAAGTTTCTAATTCATCGATCTACGGAAATCTCTTTAATGTTTGTTAGTACATTTGATGACAACATATGGCCATATGAAAACAAGAAAAAAGAAAAAAATTATTTTTAAAAAATAAAATAAAAGTTATTTCCGACAGAATTTTCCGTGGGAAATAACTTATTTCTGACGAAATTTCCCTTCAGAAATAATAGAATATTTCCAACGAAAATTTCCCTCAAAATAAGGATTTTTCTTGTAGTACGTAAAGGTTTCGGATCATATAGCTGTAACTAAGTTGAAGGCCATATGTGTGACGGGGATTTCTTTAGCAGGAGCTGCTTGAGTGAGATTGATATAGATTATAATATTCAGTAGGCTATAACGTGGGGAGCAAGGAGTGATGTTCTATAAATCAAGGCCAAAGTGATTCATGTATGATTAGTTAGTAATTTATCAGTTTAGATGCAATTGATGTTGTAAAACAGTGTAAAAACTAGATGCTAGGTATGCATAATCATAAGGATTGACATATTGTATAACTATGCTAGGTATGCAGTTGGATTTTTGTTGTTTGAATTAGAATAAAGGAGATAGGCTGGTTGTGTGGTGTTATAAGGAGACTAAAATGGGATTGAAGAGTAAACAAACGACTATGAAAAGAAGATTTCAAAACAGTGCTCACAACTTGCTCGATAAAAGTCCTATATGGACTGTTTTGACTAAAAATCAAATATTAGATAGAAACAAGTCTTGGGATAGATTTATATATTACATATAATGATAATTAAAGAGTTTGGACGTGTTAGTTTAAAACGAAAAATAATTTTGAGCTAAAACGAAAAGTTAGAAATTAGTATGTCGAGCTATTTTTGAGCTCTGTGTTGGGCAGCTTAATGAGTGTGAAAGGGAGGTTTTATAAATACTCTCATATGCTAGGTACAACATATTTAAAAATATATGTAAACCGTTATATGAATTAGAAGTAGGAAAATAGAGAATTGGCCATAATAGGTGTAGGGCTGCTGCCTATGGCAGCTGTAATAGCAGCGGATTGGCTGGGCTGGGGGCTCTTTTTGAGCTCTCAGTCGACAAAGCTAAGTTGTTCAAATAAATTGGTTAGTATTTTTTTTAAATAGGTGAGTATATTAACTATATTCTCTCCAAAAATTTAGCATATTAAAGTGATTAGATTGTAAGAAAAAAATTAGAGACATGGAAGATAAGAGAAAGGAGCTGCTGCCATTGGCAGCAGCAGTCTTCAATTCGGAACAGCAGAGGCTGTTTTGGCAAACATTTTGGTTCATGTAGATTATGTATTCTCTGCAGTTTATGGGTTATTCTAATAGGTGGTTATATCATTTCCAATTACCAAAAGTCCTTTGCAACCGAATTAGTAAATAAGGAGATGAAAGTATGCAAGATAGGGAGCAGGGACTGCTGCCTAAATGACAGCAGTAGGTAGCAGCAGAGAGCTGCTATAGCTGCTATGCTTGGGGCTGCAGGGCCAAACGAGGCCACACCAAGCCCAGCTGAGCCCCACAAGGCCAAGCAAAGCTTGGGCTGTTGGCGTGGCCTCAGGGGCGGATCCAAGGCTAGGGCAGGGGGGCACCTGCCCCCACTGGATTTTCACCTCCTCATATTATATATAAAGTATGGTGGAACAAAATAAATAGAGTACTACAATTATATTAGTACATTATTATTATGTTATTGAAAAAAATAATATACTATTATATATATTGTTAAAATAAAATACTACTATAAGAACTTAAGTATTTTATTGTCTTGATCAATTTACTTCTCCTGAATACTAAGAAGGTAAAAAACAGAGGAGTTAGAGTTACTAAAAATTGTGAAAGATTTCACTTAGAGTTTCTATAATTTATCCAAATTTTCTATATATAAAAAAAGCAGTGCATAATAAATTTTCCTATATTTTGTAGACAAGTGTTATTTCAGTAGTAGTAGTAGTATAAAATTATAGATCAACATTATATTTATTTTCTACCAATAATGTTGTCGGCTGTTGTTGAGCAATCCACCAATCACTTAATTAAATTTAAACATTTTAAAATATATTAAAATGTTTATCTATCGTATTAACAAGATAGTAGCATATTCTTTTTTCAGTAACATAATATTAGTGTATGTTACTACTATATTCATTTTATTAAATTAATTTTTATTCTTCATAAAAAAATATTCAAATTTGACCCCACTGAAGTTAGCTGGATCCGCCCCTGCGTGGCCTGGCATCAAGGGGGCTGTTTTGACGTTTGGTTGAGGCATGCTAGTTTTAATGCATTAGTTTATAACAAATAAATCTATGATCTACCTATACAAGTTATAACTATGCCAACACACAAAATGAATCAAGTATTCACCATGTGTGCTTGAGTTATACATAAGAAGTATGTAATTCTCATGTATTAAATTACTAAAGGATTATAAACTAAAAGTATGTGGAATTCATGAACTGGGATTGTATCAAACTCTATTAAAGAGAAAAATGGTTATTGTAGTAAAATGATGAGGCATTTGAAAAATGTATAAAAGTTTCTCAAAAGTAAAAACATGGTCACTGTGATTATGTAATATATAAACATACAAACTATATGATGTGAATACATGGATAATATGTTTGTATGTGTGAATATGATTGTATAGGATTTGTGAAAGGAAGTTAAGCTGAATTTTTATCAATAGCTCACAGTCAAGGTAAGTATCTAAATCTTATTCTTTATTGAGCAAGTATTTTAACTTTTGCATTTACTTTATGCAATGGATCTTTATAAGAAAATATTCTATCTATAACTTCCTAAATTCTGTACAAGCAAGTTCTTGAATTTTATTCATTCTATTCTTTGATTACAAGTATCTCAATATTGTTTTCATGTGATTTATATATAATCAAAATTGCTCTGTTATTTGTTTATTAAGTTTGGTTATGCAAGTGTCCTAACTTGTATAAATTGTTGTATTTGAGCAAGTATCCTTAAACTCAAAATTCTTTGATATAGCAAGTTTTGATACATACTATTGAATTTTAGTATGTATATACACAGTTTAAAGGCAGTAAGCCATTAATTTGATCTGGCTAGACATAGTTTT
Organism: Panax japonicus; assembly: GCA_020205505.1. Lineage (NCBI taxonomy): Eukaryota > Viridiplantae > Streptophyta > Magnoliopsida > Apiales > Araliaceae > Panax > Panax japonicus. The sequence goes on from JAINUV010001123.1 coordinate 83,479, forward strand.
AAATATTTGATTCAATCTTGAAATATTATTGAATATAATAGAGTCATCCAAACTAAATTGTTTTGATTTGGACTCAAATATGAGCAGAACATCCCTGAATTGGAAAATTTTTGTTTGCACTGAGGTGGTGATGACGAACGCAAATGTCGTTCCTATAGCTAGTGTTGATCAACACATGACATAACGGCCTGATCACCCACTGTGCCCGTAAGTCAGACGGTTTGCAGATGAAGAATTTATGTCTAAACCTTTTCGAACTAGAAAATAAAAGTTCATGGTCTAGTGACCGCTCAACATTTATAGTCAATACGTCGTTTCAAAAATATAAACGATTGTTATGTTATTCAGAATTATTCCAGTTACTCACAACTATTGATTCGTTGTAGAAGTATACTCATAGAAAGCATTTAATCCTTTTATACAATATTCATTAACTGTTATTATTTGCTGAGCAATTGAATGCTCATTCTTGCTTTGAAATTAAATGGTTTCAGCTGAGTGAGATCGAAGAAGGTTCTGGCAAGGACAGGGGTAAAGGGAAGCTGATTGAATAGTTGGAAGGCGTTACTTGTAATAGTTATAGTTTTGTAATGTGATAATATATATATCACGTAATAAAGTACTTAAAGGTCTTCGTACCTAGGAATAGACAACTCTGATGTAGTATTTTTAATTATTTAATATATTAAATAGTTTGTATGAATAGTATCGTGGAACATCGAATACGGGTTTCAAGTATCCGAATTTCAGGGCGTCACAAGTATAAATGGAATGATCCAAATCCATCAAAGGGAAATAACAAAAGAGAACGAACCTTTCTTTCTAAACTACACTTAAATTGTACCTATGTAGTACCTAGTTAAGTATGCCTTAAAAATAAAAATAAAAATATTGTACTTAAACTATATTTATTTAAGTTAAATTATATTTAAATTGACTATATAGCTCCTAGTTAAAAATATATTAAAAAATAGGTTTAAATATAATTTATTACCCTAAACTATAGGGTATATTCCATTTTGGTGATCCACCTTTCAATTTTGTCAATTAGATGATTGAACTATTAACTTTTTCCAATTTCATTCAATTGAGCTTGCCATGTCAGAAATTGCAGACGCGACTGTCTGGGTAGGGCATAAATCAACTGATGTGTGTCAAAAAAACAGTTTTTTATTTTGTGATTATACTTTTTTGATATATTAAAGTGTAAAATTGTCACACCATTTAATCATCATCATCAAAACCCCATCTCTTCTTGATATATTACAGTGTTTATATTTAGTACTTTTTCAAATTAATAAAATTGAAAGGTGGATCACCGAAGTGGAATATGACATATAGTTTATGATAGTAAATTATACTTAAGCCTAAAAAATATACTTATTAGTCAAGTTAAATTGTACTTCAATAATAATTAAATTGTATCTATATAATACCGAGTAAAGTACAATTCGAAAAATAATTTTTAAAAAAATACACTTAAAAATACTTATTTAAGTTTAGTTGTATTTAAATTATACAGAACATGTATAGAACATATGTGCTCAACCGTTTGAACTAAGACAACATTAATACTAAATGTTTTTCAAACATAATATATTGATTAAACAAGATGTTTGTTTTATCACTTGAAAATATGTGTACTAGATAGTGTTTTTTGTGAACTTAATTAATTCATCTTATTGTTTTTATTTTATTTAAAAAAAATTCATAAATTATTTACTTTTTCTTGAAGCTCCTAACTAGTTAACGAAATTGATACTGAGTTAAAAAAAATATTGGCAGCTACAATGAGTTTAAACTATAAATAGAGGGAATCCACTTGATCAAGAAACAAATCTAACGCACATAATGTCCACCCACTTCATTTAGTCCATCAACAACTTGTATATGCAGAATGTTCCAACTATTTAGATCAACTAAGAAGCTGCAGCGCGAGAGAGAACAGAAAACACAAATTTTAACTGCGTACGGCTCCAATATAGCCCAATCTCGTCTCCTCTTTTAAGTCTCCTCTCCTTGACAAACTTGGGGATCCAATTCTTACAAAAGATATAGCAGTCGCTTGAGTGCAAGTTCTTGAAAGTCATGTGAAACAACATTCCCCTGTCATAATCCAATACCTCAACATCAACCCCATCTGCGGTCCAGATATTCGCAACGTAATCCGTAAGCCCAGCATGATTCCAAACATCAATGATATTCTTCTGCACCAAATCTTTAGCCAACATCAACCTACACAGATGGTTGCAATCACTTTGTGTCAGAACTTTCCTGATTTTCCATGGATCATCAAACAGTTGCAGTTTTGTTGAAACGCCCAAATACTTCTCCTCTTCTTCTTCTTGATGGCTGTAAACTCTGAAACTCCTCAGTTTTTTAGCCACTTGAATATCTTCAGCAGATTTCGTAGAACCAATGTATGCAGGAGGATCAAGAATCTTGAAATTAAAGCAAGATTCATCATACAAACTCAACCCCAGATTAATTTTCTTCTCGGGTTTCTTTCTTTTTCTTGATTTATTGCATTCCGAGGGCTTTGAATTATCGAGTTTGGTTGTGAATTTCAGAGAATTTACAGGAGGGGTTTGATGGGTTTTCTCTGTTTGATTAGTTATGGTGGAAGAAGAGGAGCGATTAGAGGAGGAAGAAGAAGAAGGGAGCTTCATACCTGAACGAACTTGCTTCTTGTTAGGGTTTAAGGTTTTAGTAGCAATATGTGGGATATGAAGAACTAGGGGATATATATATATATATAGGGAAAATGAGTTACTTGATTACCAATTAAGAGATCGAAGGGAGTACATTAATTACTTAGATTTCCTGGAGATCTTGTTTAAAATATACCTTTCCAAATCAAATTGGGGTTTAACTAAAACTCACTGGAAAATGCAAAGTGTAATCTGATATTATTATTTCCTAAATTTCAAAGGAAATCTATATATTATTATTTCCTAAATCCAATTGCAATTGGGTTTCCTACTCAGCTACTATGTTCTTGCGCCTCTCCAATTCATAACTGAACCGAATTATCATTGAACCGCTCAGACCATAATTCACGGTTTATTCTTTCAGCCGGTGGTCCCCATCCAGTTTGACATATCTTAATTCTTTTAGGAATAATATAAGCTTTTAAAGTAATTTTATTTAAAATATTTCAATTCAAAGTTAACGGTTTCATATAATTTTAAAAATAATAATTTTTCAATTACCAGTAATTTTTTCTTTCAATTTTTATAATTAAAAAAATTATGTTAAAATTAAATTTAAAAATAAATCAGAGTAATTTGAAAAAGTTAAATTAATTCTTTATCTTGAAAGGTAGGGTGTATAATTATCAGGCCAATTGTTTATAAAGTAATGAACACAAAATATACAAGGCACAATAGTTATGGGAATAAGACAGAATTGCTAGTTTTAGCTGAAATCTTAACATTCTTTTGAGAAATGGGATTTGAATAAACCAAAAAATTTATATTTTTAATAAACATAATGTTTAATTATTTTTAAGGACCAAATATAATTTTATCATAAAATTTGTTGAACAAGAAAAAAATATTAATTTTCTAAATATATTATTTGCTTGTGTTGAGTTGCATTCATTAAAAAATTTAACCACTCTTTTCCAGGTTGCACCATTATACATATTGTGAGTTCAAGTTCACTAGTAAAACAACTTTGAATACTTTAACTTCTTTGCTAAAAGAGTACAAAATAATTACCCAAGTTAATTAATTTATTGTATAATGTATAAGTGATTACAAAGTTTATCGTGTTCTAAATTTATACGAATTATATTTATTTAATTTAATATTTTTGAAATGACTTTATAATGTCAAAACAAAACTCTTTTTGTAGTGGTGAAATATTAATTATACATATAGTCTATTAACTCAATAGATTTTTTGTAACGCCCCCAAAATAGGTCCAATCCATCCAACCTATTCTGAGTCGTCAAATACATGGTACAGAAAACAACTACAACTTTATTACTACAATTATTGTGCAAAATACAACAACACATATATTGTGAGTTTTAATACCAACTGTGACTCATGTCCCAACTATGGACAACACCTCACATTGATACATTGCATAAAGGTACAATCAAAAACTGTTTTACATATTAAAATCTTTGGAAAGTGCTCAAGGAAACCTTCATACATAGGAGGCCACGCGTCTAGGTTATGATAGATATCATATGTCCACAGAATTATCCTTGGTTGATCCAATAGACCCCAAAGAAAAATAAGAAGATTACTATCATTTTCTTTCCAATGGTGAGTCTTCTCTTGACATATAACTATCTCTACTATCTCAAGTTGAAAATTATATTTTAAATAAACTCCAAGATCATATAGGTAGTGCTCGTAGATATACTCAGTAAGTGGATGTGCACAACTCTGTCTTATGATGACACGAGGTTGTATGTCTTTAGACATCTTGTATGATAGTGGCAAAACACCCTTCCAACGTTGGGTTCGCCTCACCCTATTTGATTCACCAAAGACAACTACTAAATAATGACCACCGTTCTATTCCCCTGTTACCCCTGCTCGACCCAGCTACACTCGTATTACCTGAAAGGAATTGTGAAGTAAAAGGGTGAGCACAACTAGCTCAGTAAAGAATATCATGACTAAAAATAATTAAATTATCAATAGCCTTCATCAATAATAAATCAAAGATTTAGAACATATGGTAGATGATAAAAATTTCAACCATAGTTGCAGCGGAACGAGCAATCCATTAGAAGAGTCAAATAGACCATAAAGTCTATTATCTTCTCCATGTTAAAAATCCACCAACAATATTTTATCCCTGTAACATCAATCAACAGTTCTGGTCTACAATCATATGAATAACTCATAATCATAATTGTGATTCTAAATTCCTCTTCGCATCCAGGACGAAGATAATTTTTATCACATGTCTTTACCTGAAACATCAAAAATCATGGTTATACCAAATCACAGTTCCTGTTTTTAATCATACTAATAAATTCATCTTTGCACTACGGGCCAAAGATATTCATCAACAGTTCATCTTTGCACTACTGGCCAAAGATATTTAACAACAGGTCATCTTTGCACTACGGGCCAAAGATATTCATCAACAATTCATCTTTGCACTATATGCCAAAGATATTCCTCAACAGTTCATATTTGCACTACATGCCAAATATATTCATCAACAGTTCATATTTGCACTACAGACCAAATATATTAATATCTCAAAGAAATATATAATCATTTCAGAATTTATATAAACAATAATTATAACCATGTTGATCAATTCACCTTTGTACTTAAGCTAAAGATATTCAATTACAAATTCAATTGTCATGATCATACCAGTCAATAATTCAACTTTGCACTACCCATAGTCATGATCATACCAAAAATTTACTCATCTTTACACTCAAGTCAAAGAGAAATATCATCATTAAGGTTATTAAAATATTATATATGATAATAAAAATAATATAATCAACATATAGATTTAATCTCAAGAGTAAGATTCATAAATCAACGATAATTTGGTCAGAAAAAGAAACCAATTTTGTCATGAATAGTACCCGTGAATAATAACTCGTGAACAGTAACTCATGAATAGTAACTCGTGAATAGTAACTCCGATATGAAAAAGGTAGAAATTCCATAATAAAATTCATACCAATATTTAGGTATAATGATATTGAAAGAATAATATTTCTTAAGCTTATAAACAATTTATTTTAATTATTTACACTTTACTAAATAATGCATTTAATCATCTTAAAATGCCAAACTTATAAGATTTCATCACCAATAACCAAAACCCTCATCAAAAATCTGCATATACCTCATGTAGGATTCTCAAGCCATAAAATCCTATTTTCTAATTTTCTTACTTCACATAACATATTTAATTCATTTACTCATAACTAATCTATTTTCATGAAAAATACCAAATCAATCTCAAAAATATTTTTTTTCTGGGATTTAGTAGAATATAGTCCCATATTGAACATATATTTTTCTCGGAATTTTTAAAATTCATTTACTATTTTTCATATGGCCAAAACCGTCGAATATTTAGACATTTATCATAAATTGTACTCTTGTCCAAAAATTCCAAAATTCACAGAGTACACTGATATTATATAGATTTACTCCCAATAAAAATTTTATCAATTTTGGAGTTAACCACAAGGAGTTATAAGGGGTTTCTTTTAAAAATAGTCTTTTTCCGTAAAATTCATAACTCTTAATCTATACATCCAAAAATTGCCATTTTTGGACACAATCAATAAAACTCATCAAATTATCATTTCAAATTTTTCCAGAATTTTTGAAGGTCTGAAAAGTTACGAAACATGAAAAATATAACAACCCTTAAAATCCCTTACCTCAAAAGAGCAGTACTTCTGACTTGAATATCGGATATAACGTTGAACGAACTTGCGTCGTATAGCAATACTCAAGATATCTAAATAATCACAAAAATATGCTTGATAATATAGAGAGAAAACTTATGTTTCTGGTGTGATTTTCAATTCTAACATAAGCACCTATTTATAGGAAAATGCTAGAACGTCAAAGGAGACTAAATTAATAAAATATTAATTTTTAAAACCAATATCTACGCATGCCAACCATTTGAATCAGTAGCCAACCATCTTGGAACAACAAAATAGGGCCCATGTGTATTCAACAACAACCAAAAGTGGGTCCCACCCAATTTTAATAAAAAATTATTTTATTTTTCAAAACTTCAATAATTCATAGAAAATAACTCGTTTATCAGAAAAATACGAATTTTATGTCCATTCTATACGAAATCGAATTCTCTACAACTTTGCAGAAGAAAGTTTTTCCGAATTCCAGACAAAAAATATCCGAAATCCACAAACGGACGATTTTTAACACCTTTTAAAATTCATAATAAATCAACCGTTAATTTTTAACGGCTCCAAAATTTGTGGACATATACTCAACATATATATGTATAACACATCAAAAAATACAACGATCTAATGGTCGGATTAAAATTATAACTCACGCAATAGAGCATTAAGAACACCGATCTGATATTTTAATACATCCAATTTGATAAAATACTGATAAAACACCTCAATAGTAATTCCTTCATTTATAACCACATAAATAAATCCATCATTTATATCCGCATCAAATAAATATTTCCTTATCATATACATCAATAATTAATTATTCACAAATAATATTATAGAATCACAATTATGACAATTAGGCAGTTCCCAAGCTAGAGGGGACTTTCCGATAAGAATTTCTCCTTACTGGCGCGCAATTAGGTGACCAAACCTCTCATTGACAGAACTTTCTAGACATTGCCAATAATGCTATCTAATAATATTATTCAAATAATATGAATTATTGATATGATAATGGAAAATACTGTGCAGACTGCAGTGACAATTATTGAAACAACAATAATATAAAATATCAACGCAGCAATTATTGAATCAATAAAATAAATTATTGAACAGTAACTACTGTAACAATAATTGAGTAGTGTCTTCTTACGTAAGAATCAATAATTCAAAAATATTGTGCAATACCGTGTGCTACTGTGCAACAATGCGTATTACTGTATTTTAACCACCAGGTATTCCAACAGTGTTAACGGTAACAATTACGCCGTTATTTATAAAAACTCAAACTTGTTTTTCTTCATCCGACAGTTATTATGTTATGGGGCTCACAAATGACTGCGCCGTCGTACTGATATTCTCGACAAAAAGAATATTCCACGACCAAACAAATATTCCCCGACAACAATAAATATTTTATAGCCACTTGCTTATTTTGAAAAAAAATTCATATAGCACCCTTAACTTTTTTTTATATATCAATTTAACCATTTACTGAATAGTAATTATAAGAAAATTGAATACTTTTATTTCATAAAATTCGGGGTCTTACATTTTTGAAGTGCATAAGAATATATATATATATATATATATATGATACTTAAATTTATTTTTATTAAAAAAGTAATTAATCAAAATAAAATACCCCTGCCTTAAGGGAGCATGCATCCTAGTATATAATACTCCCTCTCCACGACTTTACTTGTGCTAATTGACTTTTTAATGTCAAATCAACTAATATTTAGATTAATAATTAAATAAATATATTAGAAATTTTGAAATCTATAAATAAGTTGACTTTGATAATATATTTGATTTACTTTCTTATGACAATAATTTTGTACATATGTTTAATAAACTTAAGAATAATTTTTTATTATAAATATAGTTAATATCACCATAAAAAGTTTATTAAAACAAATAAAATTAGACGGAGGGAATAGATGATACATGATGTCATTTGCAATTGTTAAAGATGTAAAAACCTTCATATGCGAACCACCCGCATGCGGGTTCTACACATACGGGTTGGTCGGTCAACAAGTCTTGTCAACAAGTCAAACTCGTAATATTTGTTGACCGATCAATCCGCATGTGTTACGTGGCAAACCCGCAATCCGCTTGTGTCACGTGGCAAATCCGCATGCGAGTGGTCCGCATGTAAAGGATTCTGGTTAAACATCTGCACAACAAATATATTAGCATGCTCTTAAGTGTAGAATGGACCTAAGTTGAATTTATAAAATAAATCAATAATGTGATGAATTTATCACCTTTTTCTTATTTAATTCTAACATACAAATTTCACCCAGGGAAGAGAGGATTTAAGAAGTTGATGTCGAGAGTTGTATAGATAAGGGAAGACCAATAGCTCCTGGATGAATTGAGATGACATTCAATACATACGGGTGTATTGAATAAGTTACAGCAATTGGTCCCAATCAAAAGGAATCCGAAACCAGCCTTGATAAACCATAACAGAGCTTAACATAGCCCGCGAGTAGTTACGGTCAAAGAATATATGAGAAAAAGATTTAGGAGCCTGGTTGCACAAAGAGCATACATCTAAAGGCCATGTTACCAGTAGTTTATGCGTCCCAACCGCGGGTGGAGTACCAAATAGTGTCCAGCCCAGAAAATCTGATCCGTACCAATTGAAGGCAATGAGTGGAAGCTCTACCTTCTTGATTTTCAAGGCTACTTGGAAGAATTTTATCTTCATGCTTATTAACCCAATTGCTAACCTTTTTGGACAGAAATGTAGTCCTTGCCACAGTATTTTACAAAAATATAACTTGTATAAAAACATATCAATAAGAACATCAAACAATCCTTTGAAAAACTCTGTTCATAGCAGATTTTTGGTTTCTGCAGAATTTTTGATTTTTTATACCTACTTTGAGGATTTTTAACTCATTCAATAATGATCCGATTGCTTTCATTTTTGGACACAATCAAGATCATATTATAAGGTATTTAATCAATCATTTAATTGTTTGAAAACATCAACTTAAAGCCTTCAAATAAGAGGCTCAAAGTGCAAGGTTGGAGCTGCTGCAACTATATCTACAACTTGTAATGTTAAAAATTCTCTGCAACAGGTTACAAAGTAATTCTCCAAATGCAGGAGCAATATCTAATCTAATCTAATGAGCAACTACTAGAAGTACGTAGTTCAACATATCTCACAACTTTCAGGAGCAAGGAGAGTCAGTTTTGTTGAAACGCCCATAAACGTCTCCTCTTGTTCTTCTTGATGGCTATATACACTAAAACTCTTGAGTTGTTTAGCCACTCGGATATCTTCAGGATCAAGAATCTTGGTTTTCTTGTTTTGGGTATTCTTCTTGATATTAAACCAAGTCCGATCATACAAATTCATACCCGTGTTGATTTTCTTCTCTGCGGCTTCTTTTCTCTTTCTTGATTCACTGCATTTGCTCATAGGAAGAATCGCATAAGGCCTTGAATTTTTGAATTTGATAATCAATTTCAGAGAATTTACAGGAGGAGGGGATGTTTTTCCGGTTTTGGTGAAAGAAGAAGAAGAAGAAGAAGAAGTAGTAGTAGGGTGCTGGTGGGTTTTGGCATTCATGACTGAAGGAGGCTGAGGCATAAACATCAAATGACTTACTAGCGCAGACGGCAGCAGTAGTACGTAGTAATATATGTGAGATAGTACAAGGACTTAGTTGCTTATATATAGATTTAGGAACGATTAGGGTAAATGAGGATCAGGACTGTTCTAACACATGATTAGCGAAATAAATCTCCCGCCTTCATTAAAGGGATATTTACTTTCCTAAATCAAATTGGGTTTTAATTAAAACTAGTGTTCTGTTCTTGGCAGCCTCTACCCTTCATAATTAAACCGAATTTATGATGAACCGCTCAACCCAATTTACGGTTTATTCACCCAACCGGATGTCTAGACTCTGTTAGGAAGATGAGCTTTTTAAATGCCATATTAATAATAAAAAAAAATAATTGCCACTACTTCTTTTCTAAAATTAAGTTCATTTATACTAATTTTAAATTTAAATATAACTCAAACTGATTTCAAAAAGTAAAAACTATTCTTCTATTTTGAAAGGAAGGGAGTATAATTATCGGAATAATGGATTATAAAATGTGGAACCCAAAATATACAATGCACAATATTTACTGTAACGCCCCCAAAATCAGGACAATTTCTCTTCCCGATCTTGTGCGTTAATAATATCTTGTTCTAACATTAAAATATTATTTAATGTTAAAATAGCTAAAAATGCGGAATAAATTTTTTTTTTCTTTCCATTCATTCATTCCTTGAATCGCAACCTTTACAATTCTTCTTTATACTAGAATCATAGTCATTACATGATTTATTTAATCTGAATAGATATGAATATATGTACAATTCATTATTTCAAACATATTCCTAATTTAGAACAAATGATCTTCATTTATTGAATAATTCAAAGATTTACTTATTTGAGGTTTACACATGTAAATACCATCAAATGATTCAACACAATCTCAATTAAATCACTAGTCTTCTTTTCATGCGCTCCTAATCACGATAGATCGCATCATAGCTTTAACCTGCAATTTAAGCAAGATTGAGCACGACGGCCCAGCAAGTCTAACAGTCTATCATGCATCACATAGCACATATGTTCACATTCAGTTCATGCATTTATATTCTTGGGGTTCAAGCATATTACAGATGCATTATCACATTTATGTCCTGCTGGTATCAACATACGTACCGTAGCATATACTACACATGTCCTGTACATGTCATTCATTGCACATATATATTGAGTTCCCCGCCTCAATTCAAGAATTAGTCATAATTTGACATTCATCATTCACAAATCAAATAATACAGTTCATAGGTATTACATACTTATAAACATAAATCATACTAACAGTTATCTATAGCAATTATAAGTCCACATAAATAAACTGAGAAACTTGCCTTGAGTGCTGTTTAATGTTATAACTTATCTGCTCGATGATGATCCTACACAAATTGAGTATATATTCATACACACATTAGTTTCACATACTAAATTCGCATACTCAATGTAAACTAATTTATTTACATTAACTATAATCTTTTGGTTTCGTCATAAAACTATTTCACGTTTCTTTAGAAACTTTCTTTCATTATAACCTTTCTTTTTATGCCCAAAAAGGTTCTCTCATAGTTTTAGTATATAAATACTTTACGTTTCAAAGCATAAACCATTTATATCTATTTATAGAAATATTTCTTGCCTCTATTTGTAAACTTGGGACTGTATAGTTTATACATAGCTTTTATAGCGTAAACATAGCTTATCTCATCATTTCCTTAACTTTCGTAATTTCCATGCCTTTTTGATAGTTTATGTGCTAAATCATGCTATCGCCACGTATGCGAATGCTTTACTTTATTAATAACTTAACTTTGCATTTTATATCATTGTGTTAGTCCATATACTAACTCATTATATAATTACGTACACGGACGTCTCGTGTCATTAATTCATATAGCGTATCCATAGCTTAATGTTTACTCTCGCGAATAAATTGAAATCTCATTTCATATGTATATTAGTTTTATACATATGTCCTTTAATAAAATCTTGATTCCGTTCTCATAATCGTCATTTCGAAAACCCTTTTGTTTTCAAATTTTACATTCAATATTAACACATTCAATTCTAATATATAACTCTCTTTATATTTCATTACACCCATAGGCTCCGCATATGTAAACTTACGTTTACATAATACTTTTATTGTTTCTCTTGTATATTGACGAATTTATATTTTAAAAGGCTTCGACACGGCTTTAGCATATCATTACGTTACATGCTTGGTTTATAACCATTCATATCTCATGAATTCTCATACTTTTATACGTAAACTATAGTTTAGCTTACACATCAAATGTATTTATAATTTATAAATTATAAATATTAAATCATTTCACACATTTGTATTATTTCATTTCTATTCCATTTCCATACGCAAAATTATTAAAACCATAGAAGCAAAACACGACGACATCTAAACAGCGGGCACATCCAGAAGCTTGGCCCAGCGTAGCTCGACGTGCTTGGCCTTGGTTGGGCATCCCCAAGTACTCGATGTCCGTTTTGCGATTTTCTAATTCCAAATTCGCTAAATCGATCCCGTCCCAATTTGGATATATTGTAGATACCATAGGAGAATATATTTAGAAAATATAAGCCACTCATTTTAGACATCATAGGCAGTCCAAAACAGAACTTAAAAATGCCCAATCATAACAGTTTTTAACTTTTTTCCAGTTTTACCCTCTCTCACTAAAACAGGCATAACTAATTCGTTTTAAAACATTTTTGAGCGATTCTTGAGCCCACGCGAAGCTAACTTCTGGGGCTACAAATTTCATTCTTTGACCATTTCCAAATTTAAAACACAGAATTCCAGAAAATTCGTGCAACGTGACTGCCTCGAGTTGATTAGACAGTTTTGACGCGACTACTTTGAACGGTCATAACTCTTTGCTCCGAAGTCGGAATTAGTCCGTTCCGGAGTCCATGGAAAGCTTATTCAATTTAATATAATACCCCAAAAGCCCAGAATTTTCTGGATACATATACTGTCCCGAATTTATGTTTTATGGTCAGCAGTCACACAATCTTTCGGACTTTTCGTTTTGTCTCAAAATTGTTTTTCGTTCTAATTTGAGTTGCCCAAACCCTTTAATTATGTACATATAGTGTATATATATGTAGCCTTAGCCTCCTTCTTCTGCAAGATTTTTAACCATTACTTCTCTAGATTACTTATGTTTTAGAGTTAACAAAGTGGCTTGACAAATACGATACCAAGCATGTATCCTTGACTCACCCACTGTTCAAAACAGAGGCCTAAAGGGCTATTATACAAAAACCTCAACTGTTAGTTTTAACCAAAAAGTGCACCTTGTTTGTACTTAACATACTATAGCATTCTCATTACCACCATATATATAATAATATAATTCTAAGTAACCAGTAGCATCCTGAATGATGACTTATCAAGAGTCCTAGCTAGTGCCTCTTAAGGCTATTGCTACTGCTACTTGTTTCTTGTTGCTGTTTACAGCGAAATGCTGCTGCCAATAGGCAGCAACTGTACTCTTTATCTTGGGCCATTTTCGTCTTCAAATAAGGTAGCTTATACACAACTTATTTCCAGAAATTATAGATGATATACTCACTTATTTAGAAAAAGTACTAGCTCACTTGTTTAGATAGTTTAACCCTTCTGGCCGAGAGCTCAAAAGAACTCTCAGCCCCAACCGCACCACTGCTACTACTGCTGCAGTTAGCAGCAGCCCGACGCCCATTATGCCCACTTCGTGGTTCAATTACTTCTAGCTCATCCATCGGATTGTAACCCTTTTTAAACATAGCATATGAGTCTACATTTAGAAGTTATAAACTCTCCGTTTTGGGTTCTTTATGACGCCTAATTAAGACAGTGATCAAGAATAGCTTGACCAACTAGTTTCAATTTTTTTTCTTTGGCTTGAAATTTTAATTTCGTTCTATCTTGGCATACTCAAACCCTCTAATTATCATTACATATGTTATATAAACCAAGCCCCAAGCTTTTGTTTTGTCAAATAACTGACTTTTAATTAAAACAGTCCACTTGGGACTTTTGTCGAGCATGTGGTATGCACAGTCTAGAACTACTTGTGTCATAGCAATTTGCTTGTATTAGAAAGCTATTTTCATCCTCCTTATTACTCCTCAGCCCAGCCTATCTCCTTGTGCCTAAATGTAGTCCATAACAGTCAAATACTAACCAAATATATTCAAGTAATTGACAACTATTTAGTCTATTTTCTTAACAGTTTTAGTTCTAAATTCCCATAGTTATGTATGTAATCACATGGCTTCTCTATTATTCGATTTGTTACATTACAATTAGAAACACATGGCCTTATTCATAGCATACTGGTATCAGTGGTTAAACAAAATAAAATGGAAACTAATACACACCAAGCTACATTAAAACATTAACAAAACTAGCAACATAAAACAGCCCCTTTATTTTCTTTTCAGGTCATTCGGCTATTACAGATCACTAGTAGAAAAAAGTGGAATGGAAAAGGATTGGAAAGGGCCAGAATTAGCTTACCTTGCTGAGATCTAATGGTACAGGTTGTTGAACCTTTTCTCCCCTTTTGGTCGAAGCTCTTCCACTCGTACTCTATATAGCTGCTACGGTTCTTGCTTAGTATTTTGGGATAGTGACTGAGATTGGTTGCAAAGTTTGGCCATATATTGTTGAGCTTCTCTCTCTTAATAAGCCTACTTGATCTATTGTTGCTCAATCATCATCACCTCTACATGGATACTTTCTGAAACCTCTACCCGACCCCTACATTGGCCTCTACCATGGCCCCTAATCAGCCTCCTAGCAGCCTCCTCACAGCTCAGCTGATAACCATCAAAGGATAGCAGTCTACTTGGCCCCTAAGAGTAGCCATATCATCACAGCCACCCTATGCCTCTAACTACCTACTAGCCAATGCTAACTTACTAACCAATTGCTAACTTACTGACTACTAAAGCCAACTAACTGCTCAATTTTATTTGGCTAAAATATCTCTCTTTTTCATTTCATGTGGCTTTCGGATATGGACATCCAAAAAGGTTAGGCATTGATTTTGGTTTGGGCTCAAGGCACTTATCGCATAAGAAATAACTCATACTCTAGAAAATAATAGAGAAGGCTTGTAAGCATACGTAGTGGCATTAATATGGCTCAATAACTTAATATGGACTCTCATTACATATTCATATATATGAATTTTATCTACCATATATATATAGGCTTGACAAAAATAATTAGCACATACATCAAGATGGCTTTATAAATACCAATGGTAGCACACCAATTTCCTTATTTGTCACTAAATAATACTTTTTGATGAAATTAACTATATTATAATATAATTATTTCATTGATCTCATAGGTAGATTTATGTCAAGAATATTTCCTAACTAAGCCATGTTGGCTTTCCTTTTCATTCTTGATGTTTATATAACATTATATTAATGTATATTATTCTTCTCTTCCTTCTATAATTTGCCTTCACAATTTATTTACATATAATAAATATATAATACTAATATATTTATTAAGCATAAACATTACATATTGCATAGTTTTTTTACCACTTATGCAATATAATATCATTCTTAATCGGGTTAGGTCTTATTCTTTCTCGTAACCTTATCGTTGAATCATTTCAACGTACAATTTCCTTAGATTTTTCTTAAAAATTTAAAATAAATTATCTATTTTCACTTTAGGTTTTTAAACTTTAACCTTTAATTTAATCAGATTTTCTAAATTTTCGGGCTGTCACATTTACAGAGTTTAAAAACCCATTTTTTTAGAAGTATAATTTAAAATTTGATATAAAAAATATAGACACTACATTTCGTGTTAAATTGTACCTATTTAGTAGCTAGTTCCGTATGCCTTAAAATTTTAAAAATAGTGTACTTCAACTATATTTAGCTAAGTTAAACAATATTTAAATCGCCTATATATATAGCACCTAGTTAAAAAATATATTTAATATATAATTAGTTAAGCTAAATTGTATTCCAATAATAATTAAATTGTACCCATATAATAACGAGCCAAGTACAATTCGAAAATAATAAAAAAATACACTTAAAAATACTTGGTTAAATTTAGTTATACTTAAATTATACATAACATGTGTGCTATATAGAATATATGTGTGACAGTTTGAACTAAGACAACAACAATATTGACTTTATTCAAACATAATATATTGATTTAACATATATGTGATATGTATGTTTTATCACTTGAAAATATTTGTACTAGATAGTGTTTTTTGTGAACTTAATTAATTCATTTTGATGTTTTTTTATTTAGAATTTTTTCTTAAATTGCTTACTTTTTCTTGAATTTCTTAACTAGTTAACAATACGCATCACCCGAAATCAATACCGAAATTGATACAAAGTCAAAAAATAACTTTCCGAAATATAGGCCGCTACAATGAGTTTGATCCATAAATAGAGGGGATCCTAATCCCATCACCTCATTATAGATGGGATTGGGATTAGTTTGGATTTGGAATGCAGGGCATATTGGAGTAGTTGAGTGAGAACGTTCAAAACAAAGAAAAGAAGAGCATGTCAAAATATTAGAGAATAAAACATTTTACTGTCAGGTACCTCTTCTTTCTCTTCTGCCTCACTCTCAGCTGTTACCTCTGCGACTATCTCGGGTGCAACTATCAATTCTTCACTCACCACATGGATATCTCTAATTCTTTCTTCTGCTGACATCACATTATCATGGTTAGTGATTAGAGGTATCCCCACAGTCTCATTCACTCCATTGTTAGCATTCTCAGCTGTCATTCTCAAATACTGCCATAAAACAAGGGTTAATTAAGCAAATTAACCTATCACATAATATCCGTATATTATGACCGACCAATAATTAAGCTTAGGTAGGACATACTAGCGAAGGATTTACTCATCTCTCCCCTCCTAGTTCTAATCTCGATCTCCGCCAGAGATCATATCCCTAAGCTCTGATACCAAATGTGACAACCCAAAATAGGTCCATTCCATCCAACCCATTCTGAGTCGCCAAATACATGGTAAAAATAAATGACTTAGATGCATTCTCATGTTATCTTGTATTTCCTTTATTTTAAATAACACAATGTGAGTTTACATGAATTAAAATTTTGTTCCCCGATCTATCTTCTTTCTCTATTTCTCCCCGCCCGAGACTATAAATCGGGTAACAATGGTGCTCTCGTTGAGAGATGAATGCATGAAATATGATCCAATCATAGCTTTTTGGGAAAAAGTTACTGAGAAATTTTCAACTTCAATGACCAATTGGATCGATCAACAGTTTGAATCTAAGAAGTTAGCCCATCCAAATCAGATTCAGATCCTCATCGTAGAGTGCTAATTTGTGGTGCTACCCAAGTAGATGACTAGTTATGTGTGGCGGTAGATTCGTCCAGTCAGTATATTATGCTGAAAATGATGATCAAGCTGATGTGGTTATGAATTTTGAACAGGAAGAGCTGACCCTATGTACCCGAGATGGTGAACTAACTGATGATGAAGAGGGAAATCCAATTGTCCATGAAGTTGGTGATTCATTGTTTTCGAGACAGAAGTTCATGAGAGCCTTACGGAGCAACTTGAAGATTCAAGCCCACCAATTCATCATGTTTGGAAACAATTGATTCATGATAAGGTAAACTCTCTCCCTCAAAGTGATATTTCATCTCCTAGCTTGACCGTCAACACTGCATTAGGAATGTTTTCAACAAATGAAAATAAGTTTCTTATCGCGGTTAAGGTGTTTGACGAGATTCCGAAAAGAAATGGATACACTGTTGCCCTTAACCCAAAACCTCCCGATGAATATGGTCTGCTTACACATGGTGGGACACTAACAGAAGTCAAATTGGATCCCCGGATTGTGAAGCCTATTGATATAGCTGAGAACTATAAAGTGAGGTCTGTAGCAATGGATGCACACAAAGTGTTTGACGAAAGTCCTGAACGAGAAATGGGTAATAATAGACGAGAAATCAGTGATGGGATTCAAGAGACTCAAGTTATCCTTAAATTTAATAAGTATTTTGTTGGAGGGAATCCAAGAAAGAAGATGGTGCAGCTTTCTCCTGGGATATCTAACACTAGTCCAGAAAATTGGCCTGTTAATTCTTTCAGAAACACTTATGAGGAATGCCTTGTGGATCAAAAATTTGATATGTCGTTGCAATATGGTTGTTCAACTAAAGGCAAATGTGATAAGATCATCATCATTGCATCAGTAGAACAAAAAGAGAGCAGGTGTTTGAGTTGATTCAAAGAGCCAAATGTGGGTCCATTCAGATGTTTCATAAGTTTTCTCAACAAGTGAACAAAGAAATTACTTATGCTAAATACTCTGAGGCTGCAAGCACACATGAATTTGGAGAAAATCTTATTGCATTTTCTAGGAGGATAGCCCAATATTGGCAAGGAAATTGGACCAATGTGTCAACCACTATGTGTCCTCGAAGAGGTACTTTTAAATTCCAAGAGGCTGGTTGAAATCCTAAAGAACAAATATTTGAGGGCTACTCAAATGGATATAGATCATTGTTAGCCACAGTTCACGCTCTTGACATTGACTGGGACCAAAGAAAGGAAACAATACTCTGCATAGGTTCTACCCGTGGAGAGGAAACTGTGTTTAAATTTTTAAGAGTTATTTGTGTAGTTCTTGATAAAATTTTCAGTCACATGATCGAAGTTCTGGAATTTCTGGGAGTTAAGCCTCAATTGTTGAAAGGAAATCTTTCACTGGGTTTGCCAAACATGGGATAATCATTTGGGTTCTTGGGTATTGGAAGATTGTCAAAATCCAAAGCTACATAGAGAATACAGTGAAGTTTAGATATAAGGTGTGCAACTATTTATTGAGTGATCAAATTGGGAAGGAATATAAAGCATATGTTGTTGCTGCTAAAACTCTATAACCAGATTTCAAAACCAACTCAAATGGAGAAATTTGTATTTCATTAATGACACGGTGGTGGGTTTGAACCTACTGGAAACACACAGCTAGACACTAGTGCTACTGAGAAAGCTTTGGCTTCTTATTTGGATGGTTATGGGGTTCACTGAAGCATGAGGATTCATTCAACCATCTCTCTAGGGAAGCTTGCAACCTAACAAGAAGTGAATTTAGAGAAAAAAGTCATCTCCAATATTCTCATTTTGACTTTTCAATTGATGATGACAAGAAAGAAGTTGTGAATTCATGAGTCAAAATGAAATATTGGTACAACTTGGAAAGCTTATTTGAGAAGGTTTGGAGTATGTTTGTCACTCAAAAAAGGGCACTATATTTGATCCAGGGGGAATACTTTTTCTAACCACTACTGAAGAATGCAGAAACACTCTTAAATGTCTCCTTGAGGACAACGAGGTTATCAACAAGTGGGGTGATGAGGCAACTTTTCAAGAGCTCAGTGAAGGAGGAGAACTGTTTGTACTCCCAACTGAAAGTTACAATAGGGTATGGTTCAAAGATGGATGGCTTGAGAGGATAAAGGCAGATGATCATTTGGTATTGAAGATTCTTGGGAAGAAGCCTCAGGCTATTGATGCCTACTCATATCACCACAAAGTGGAAGGCAGTGCGAGGATTATTTCAGTTTTTAGAGATATGGCGGTGTTGTGATATTTGAAATTGTCGAATTGTTGATGAGTTCCACCTTGAGGACAAGGTGGATTTTGAAGGGGGAAGTATTGTTACGGATCAAGATCCTAGCCTAATAAAATGGGTATTGGGTAAGAATGGAGGGTTAGGATTTAGTGTTAAAAATGAATGGCTTAGATGCATTCTCATGTTATCTTGTATTTCCTTTATTTTAAATAGCAGATTGTGGGTTATTGGTAGGTACAAATGAATGAATTAAAATCTTCTTCTCCAATCTATCTTCTTTCTCTCTCTATTGTTCCCTGCAAATTCTATCGAAGTCTATCCGAGACTATAAATCGGCAACACATGATCACTATTACAAAAATTCCAAAAACAAAGTCTGATTCAATGGTAGTATAAAATAACACAAAAATGATGCAACTTTCAACAGGGGCAACTCAACCTACTAAACAAAAGATCCAAATTTAATGTTTCTTAGGCTTCTTACATATGATAATCAAGAACTCAATAGCAGTATTCAGTTTTTTGATGCTTAGGAGAAAGTAAAAACTCGAACACAAATTACAATGATAATAATCATAACATAGAAATATTTGAATGATATTCTTAGAATTTTCTTCTCCATTGTTGTCAAGCATACCAGTAATGAATTTTGCATGGATGGTTAACGCAACCATTCATATTTATGAAGCCAGGGAACACGTCAAGAACATGCTGTCTAAACAAGGAAGTTATGGACATGTAAATAATCAAAGCATCTTAATTATTGATTTTTTTTATTTTTTTTCAAGTAATGACCAACTGAACATTCATAACAAAACTGAAACTTCTACATGTTTTAACTTATCCGCAAATGGGTACAAAACTATTTTTCCATGTTTCTTGGTTACAGAACTTAGATTTGTATATGCAGAATGTTAAGGAAAGAAACAGAACCTTAATACAAGGTTGAAAAAAAGAAACAAAACCTAAAAAATGATAATCAGTCTTGTCCCATGGACCATATACTTGCATGTTGTCTCCTACAACCTATAATCAAATATGGCAGTACTATATAGTAACTGCTAATTGTACTAACAAGAGCCAAAACCCATTTCAAACACAAAAATCACACACACAGTGGTAGATAATGACAAACTCAAACTTGTAAACAAGAAGATGCAACTTCTAATATTATAACAAGAAGAATACAAAATAATTATCCGGGTACAGATTGCACTATAAACAAATAACACAATATCTTCAAGTTTTCGGTTACAATGATAACAGATGAGCAACTTCTAATGTTTTACTTCTCCGCAAATGGGTACAAAACAATTTTTTCCATGTATTTCTCGATTACAAAACTTAGATTTGTATATGCATAATGTTAAGGAAAGAAACAGAACCTTAATACAAGGTCGACAAAAAGAAACAAAACCTAAAAAATGATAATATGTCCTCTCCCCATGGACCATATACTTGGATGGTGTCTCCTACAACCTATAAGCAAGTATGATATGCATAAACACTAATGAATTGCTATTTCTAAAATGCACAAGAACCAGATATATCTATTAAGGCAATACCATATAGTAACAACTAATTGTACTAAAGAGAGCCAAAACTTATTTCAAACACAACAACAACAAACACACATTACAGT